>ARYC01000585.1:0-66757 GCA_000711775.1 Oxytricha trifallax | reverse complement strand
AGAAAACTCAATCAAACTACTGAAAGGGTTTTGGGGTTTTGATTGTTTTTGCTTATTATATTCAATTAATATTACCAATATATCTCTTAATTTAGTTTTAATTTTTAAGTTTTACCCATATTTTTTACTTATAAATTCATCCAACATTGCTAATCATAAGATATTATAAGTAAGTCATCAATTAATGAAACTTTTAAAACTTATTTATGATAGTTTTAGACATTTTTAAATATTATAGAGCTTTTGATTAATATTTATACATTCTAAATTTTATCCATCTTTAAAATGAATTTAAAATACTCAAAAAAGTTTTGGTATTTTGAGTGAGCTATTTTTAGTAACTTGCCATCTAAAATTTCTTACTATCGCTTCTTTTATAATAATCTTTATCGATGAGTCTCTCTGCCATATCCTTTTATAACTCCTCAATAAAAGTAAATTTAAAAGTCTCAGGTTCTATCTAGTTACGCCACATAGCACCTTCTATCTCTTTTATTTAAAATTCTCTAAAATTATATATTAGGAAAATAGGCAATTTATGTGTGATGGAACTTAACTTTATATAATTATTATTCTATAATGTAATATAAACCCAATATATAATTAATGAATAAAGTAAGTATCAGTCTCGAAATTCAATTTGTTTCTTAAATAATTCTTAATCTTTGAAACTTTTTTTCGGAAATAATAACTGAGATAAATTTGCTCTCATTTATATTATAATGAAAAATAAAATTACAATTTTCAATTAATGATAAAATTAACTCTCAAACTCAAAAAAAAAATTCAAAATTAACTATATTTTAAAATTTTAATTATTTATCTCTAAGTCAAGTCCATCAGGGTTAAAATTAATCCAGTTAGGTATAAGTAGATCTTAAGCGATAAAATCAAACTCTTATTTTGCTTTTTTAAGTGAATTAAGGCGGAAATTAACAATTATTTAATTAAGAAATAATTGGGGAGAAAATAGCTTCAAAAAATATTATTTTTAATTTTATAAAAACTATATAAAATTAGAGGAGTAGCCATAACGAACAGCAATGACGAAACTTCTAATTAGTACTAATATGTTGAAAAAGTAAAGTTGCTCTAGGTAGATGTAAACTTAGACAAAATTATATTATGATAAAAATTCATAAATTAGATTTAGTTAAGTTAAATTTGAACAAATGGTATAATTCTATAATACTTTTGAATCCACGAGCCTATTATTATCATAAAATTAAGCTGATATAAAATTGTAAACTTTAATTAATTTCTGAGTTTACATGATATCCACTGAAGAGTTTAAACTATAAAAGATGCTCGATTTTTAGTAGTAACCCAAAAGGACATATTGTTCATTACGTGTTTTATGAAATAATTATTAAAAATTCAAAATATTTAAGATTGAGATTAATTGATTATGTAATAGTCTTTAAGAAAAATTATAAGTTAATTAAATGTTTACTATCAAAAATAAGAACAGGAATGCATGACGAAGGTCCCATATAGAAAAACATTAAGTGATACAACATGAATTTTATAAATACTGCGAAGTGGAATTCAACTTGAAATTCACTCACATTCACTAAACGATTAAGGAATTAAATTATATTTTTATCATTCTATTGAAAATAGAAGATGGATTACAATTGCCTTAGCTTTTATAATTTCTTGTCTTTTTTATTTGATAAAGATTCCTATATTTAAATTTGAGGAAGAGCTTCTGCATCATATTTTTGACATTTTAAGGGCTATGTTATTATGGGTCCTCTCCAGTATTAAAATTAGTTCCAATTTTATTTATCTTAGTTTATAACTTTTTAAGCCCAATCTTCTGGATTTAATCTTCAATGTGTATTTCTCCAGAACCCGAGACAGACCCTGAACTATGAGAGGATTCCTGGATTGATGATGGGTGATTCCTAAAACCACTTTGGTCTCTGTGACTATGGCTTCTATTGGAAAAGTCCGCATTTATAACAGTACTTATTAATTTCTTTGGGGTACGCATTTTGTGAGTATTTATACAATATTTATATTAACTTTTGGATTTGACATTAAATTTCAATTAAAAAAAACATAAATATGATGGGGGGGGTCTAAGTCGGTACCATTCAATTTTTGAAATCATAAGTCGGTACCATATGAAAAAAAATTTTTTACACAAAAATCCTAAGTCGGTATCACATAAAAAAATTTTTTTTTTCTCATTAAAAAAATTATAAGTAATTAATAATGTATTAAAAATCTCACCTTAGGATTTATCTGGTTTTTCTTTTTTCAATTTGAAATGTCTTCTCTAAAGAGCCTTCATTAAAAAGTCTTGCAAATTAAAATTTTCATAGCTTACTGTGCTATAAAATTTTTTAATAAATCTATTTTAGTTTAAAACCATAAGCTTTCAATTTAGTTTGTGCCTCTAAAATTTCTTGGTCTTGTATTTTCATTGTTGTTTTCATCTTCATCTTACATTTCAACATCTTGACTTTATTTTTTTTCTTCTTCAAATTCTTCATTATAAACTTCATTATTTCATTATCATTTTCTACATCATTATTTTATTATTATTATTGTTTCTTTTATTGAATATCATATTAAATTTGAATTCCTCATGGACAGGTGTGTCTTTTCTTGATTTTAGTTTCTTATTCAGTATACATACACTGCATTTCACATCTTTTAAGAATCTCAATATCTTAAAGTGCTTCAATAACATTTTTGATATCCTTTATAAATTGTAAAACATGAATAATTTGATCAGCGGTATTTACAATATCTTTATGTCTTTTTTTTCTTTACATTAAAATTCTTTATATAATTAATTAAAAAATGTTATCAAAATATAAAATAAGTTAACTTTAAAATAAATATTTATATTTTTGAATGAAAAAAAATTTTTTTTTATGTGGTACCGACTTAGGATTTTTGTGTAAAAAATTTTTTTTCATATGGTACCGACTTAGGATATCAGAAATTGAGTGGTACCGACTTAGACCCCCCCCCCAATATGATTGTTAAGATAGTTTTATAGTATAATTTAAGATATTCTTCAGGGTAAAATAATAAATTAAAAAAACTAATAATTAAAGTATCAAGTCTTGGTATATTCTTAATTCTTTCATGAAGTTTACCACTTAAGGGTGTATTGTTTTTAAAATCAGTAGATGAGTTAGAATTTCCTTGATTATAAAAAATAAAAAATAACTTTAATAATATTTTTATATTGGTAGTTTAGTAATATACAATTTATAAAAATAATTACCATGGGTATTATTCCTTTTCCTTAACTATAGTGAAATGCGTTTTGCATTAAATTTGGGGGATTATAATCATTTTATCATTAAAAAACTACTATTTGATAAAATTTTAAATTAATAAATGATCTAAATAAGTGTAATTTTTAAACCCTCATTAAGCTCCTCCTCTTCTTTTTCAAAGTTTCTTATTATGTGAGATGCTTCACTTTACTCAGAATTAGTGACTATTAAAATTGATTACTATTAAAACACAATAAACTTAAATATTATTTTAAAGTTAATATATGTGATACTTTCTTGGCCATCTTAATCTATATTTTGTGGAGACACTTTTATTGTTTACATCAATTTTACAGCACTTTCAGTATTTCAATATAAAGTAACTCAAATATATATTAATTTCGAGAATTGATTAACTTTTCATTTATATTTATAATATTTATGAGGGAGCTTCCTAATTTAACTCTCTTTGCAAATTGACTACCTAGACCTCTAAGATATGGTGACTTTTTTATATAAATTCATTTGTTAATGTATATAAAAATGTCTTGAAAATACATATCTTTATAATTATTTCTAATGCAAATAAAATATTAATTAAACTTAACTCGTTTCTTAGGTGTGTCTTGGTTCTTTTCCAAATCAATTTTAGCTTCAAAAACATTGATATAAGGGTTTGTCTAGTATATTTTGTTCTCTATATCGCTCATTATTTATAATTTGCTTAATATAATTTAGTAGTGATTCTGATTAATTTATATATAAATTACTTGTTTTATCACAAATTAAATAATATTGCTAGAAAATAAATATAGAGAGTTTAGTATATATTTACTGAAATTAGATATAATAAGTTTTTGATAAAGCTTTTTAATAATATATTAAATCAATTTAATTTTTAAAATATTTAATTTTTATGAATTAAGCTTTTAAATAAGTTATAAACTTATATTTATTCATTTTTTGTATTTTGTGTTTTAATTTTACAATCATACAATATTTAAGCTTGGATTTTACATTTATTTTCAATGTATATAAAAACCCAGCTAGATTATCTATTGCTATTTTAAATTTATAGATGTAACTTTATTTTAATTAAGTAATTAAGTTAAATTTTTGCTTCATCAATAAATAAATTAATATTTTTGAAATCATCAATTGATGGTCAAGCAATTAATATTGGAGTGAATATGGAAAAGATTATAAGAAAAATGAAATGAAATTTAATTAAAAAAATCAAAAAAAATATCTAATGAACACAATTCTTTAAATTCTTTTCGATCTTTCAATCAATTGAAATTTCTATAGGCTTAATAATTTCAATTTTGTCATAGTTATGTGAAGAAAGCTTTTACTAATTTACCCTCATTTTAAATACTTTTATTCTTTAACTTTTTGTCTTGAATGAAATCTGAATCTTCATAATCTTAAATATCATCTTCGCCCTCGCTTTTCATTATATCATTAATATCGTTTTGAGATAACATAAGCAATTAAATCATTCTCATGATTTTATATTAATAAAGAATTAAAATTTTATAAGAAAAAATAATTAATTAGCAATGCCTGAGACGATGATAATTCTTAGTCTTTTTGCAATTAAGTTAGACATTTCCTTTTTAGTTTTTTATTTTAAGAATACCTCTCTAAGCTGCTATCATCACTTTCCATTTCGTATCTTTTCTCAAGCTTCAGTTAGAATTTGTTTTAGAAAAAAATAGCATTCAAAAACAAATATAAATTATATAATCTTGATAATTTATCACCTCTTGCACATTAATGTTCAAAAAGACTTAATTTATCTTTAATCACTTCTTTTAGACTATTTATTTGATCTATCGTTTTGATTCTTTAAAAATCTTCATGAAGGGAAAAATTTTGTCTCTATAAATTTTATTTCTATTGGTCGAATTAAGCATGATTCAGTTCATGAGATGATTGAATTATATAATTTTTCTAAAAGTCTTCGAAATCATCTGCTACGGAATTCACAAAAATTTTAGTTTGACTACTAAGAGCAAATTCAGAACTTTTATTCAGTAAAATTTGATTTATTTATTCAAGAAATATCTGAGATTTTTAGTGGTCAGAGGTATCATCAAGTTCTTTTGGAAGACTGAATAAATGGTTGTACAGCTTTTGCAAATTGCTCTATTTTTGAAATTCTTTGAAGTCGTAAGGTAGATTTATTTTATGTTAGAAATATTTCACAAAATCAAGAAATTGTTACGTAATGATTTATTGCTCAGCTTTTTAACTTTCAAGATCAAATTTAGGCATTTAAGTTATTTCATTTTATTCTTAACTTTTTAAATCATCTTAATCTTTAACAATTAAAGTCTGAACTATCAATTTGTATTTCCCAAAACTTTAAAGCTATTAATCAACTAATGAGGTATTTTAGTTCTATTATTATTAGTTTAGCCATTAATTTTTTAGCAATAAATGCTGCTAATCCATGTAGAGTATATTTTTAGGACTTATTTTGCACATTTACTAGCTTAAGAAAACTCGATTACATGCGTTTATATAAGCTGTAAGTCTATATAGAGATCCAACTTATTGTAGAGGGTCGCTTCCATCTGGAAAGTACTCGATGAAATAATATGGATGAGAAATTTCGTAAAACTTAGTTATTTAGCTTTCATTTGTAATGCAAGTTTACCTCAATAAAGCTAGATCATTTATATGAATGATTAAATGCATGCCAACATATTTCTAGGTAAATCTATGATGAAAGCCATTTAAGATCATGTTCAAAATGTCTTGCTAAATTTGATTATTTTCTGTTTTTGATTTGTTGGCAATTACATCTCTGATAAAAGGTTAAAATATTCGACTTTGAAGGTACATAATTTCTTCAGTGATATGCAAGTATCTAATGGAATTAGAGTTTTAAAAAGCAATAGCTTCTATAAGTTCAACACCCCATATATATTCATTTTCAATTAGAGTTGTCGTCATTACAAGTCCATCAGGTTTTTAAGTTGGTAAATTGTAAGTTTTATCAACTTTAACTAATTTCTAGACAAAGTATAGGCTAGAATACAAAAGCTTGAATCTTATGTTATTCTATATTACATAAATGCTATGCTACTTTTTGTAATCTAGCTTGTACTAGTCAGATTCAAAATTGATTTCAATATTTAAGTTTCTTTGTTTAGAGTATTCTATGGGTACTGGGAAATTCATAAAGCATTAAGCTATTGAGTATTCACTTTCATAAAGTTAAAAATTAACTAATATATAACTAAATTAAAGTCTGTAAATATTTGATTCTAGATCTATTTCATGAAAATCTCTATTAGAGTTGCTTTAGTTAAGTTGGTTGATATAGAAATATGGTGATTTCATGCTTAGTTTCTCTTTTTCTAAAATTTCTAATTCAGGTGTCCCTTTTATGTGCTGTTTATCTAAGTAGAAATATTGAAAGATTGAAAGTCCTAAACTATTTCCAGACCCTTAACCATGCACTGTAAAATCATAGATTTAGTCAGCGAACTTGAGCTTTCTTAGATTTAACATAAAATTTCTAGCTATTTGATAAATACATTATACTTTCAAAAGAAGCTGATCTTTATAGTTTAAGTCTTATGTAATTTACCATCTAGTAGACAAGTCTTTTAATGCTATATCCTCGAAATAGTTAAAATAAAAAGAAAAATTCTGCTAAGTTTAAATTTATTGAATTATACCTATGTCATAGAACCTAATATTTTCCACCCATATTAACTTTAATTTATTAGGATCTCCAATAAAATGCGCATCTCTACCCATTATTTGAACTAACCCTCTTAGGATGAGACTCATTTCCTTACTTTAACCATTCATAGAGAACAAATTAAGAAACCTTGATTATTTCCTTGCATCTTTGAAGTAGTCAATTGAATATTACAAGATCCATAGTAAAAACAGAACATGTGCATTTTTTCCTTCGAAAGTTTTTCTTACTAAATTATCTCCATAACCTGGAACACCGTAACATGCAAGTCTTTTTATTTTCTATTTTTCAATTCCATTTATGTCCTATTTCTAAAATTCAATCTTATAAGCCAGTAAACCACATCTACAAGTTTTATCTACATTTTTCTGGCTTAATGACTCTATTTTGGCCCTTCTAGTATTGGATTTGAGCATATTTGAATTCATGATAAAGGCTTGTTTTACTTCTACATCCGACATTTCGTCATCTTCTTTTTATTAATGTTTGTAAATTTCTATTTATTCTGTGAATTCTTAAGGTAAATCGTATACTGAATGTTCTTTTGCCCATTTTTCTGGAGAAGCTATTTCAATTTTATTTTCATCTTGTTAGCTTTAAAGATTATTTTCACTCTATGAAACAGCGATGTTAAGCTCGAAGTCCTCATCCTCGTCGAATATGCTGATTTTACCTTTCTTATGATTCAAATACTAATTAAAATAAAAAATTAAGCACTATCATTTGATTCACAGATGACTCGCGTTCTCTGATCACCATAAGTTTCGCATAGTTAGTGCCAAATACAAAACCATTATAATGAACAAGATATATTTCCATCCCTTCTGCAGGTTGTAATGAGACGAATCTTCTTATATTTATATCGTAGAGGGATATTTTATACTTTGAGTACCAGGGACTCTGATTTTCATCCAAATGGTTGAAAGCCTCTATGAATTCAATTGTCCTTCCCTTAAATGATAGATCCACCAATATTCGTAAATGATAAGAAATATACCATATTAGAACGGCGAAAATATTCTATTGTATGAAATTAAATGGTCGTTAGAGTAAAATTCAATTAGCTTCCTTATCATAAAATTTTCTTGTTTTTGCCTATCTTCCCTACAAATGTTTAAGTTTGAGTCTGTCAAAGGAGTAACTTCTTCTGGGTGCAGACTAGACATTAAAGCTTCAAAAAGAGAGTGTTTTAGTTTGAAAATCGGTATGTTTTGACCCAAATATTGTATTCTTGCTCTTGAAATAGCGAAGAGTGTAAGATTTGCATCATGATATAAAGAAATAAAAATAAATGAGCAAATATTTTGTTAAATGATACTCTGGATAGGTTAGTTATCTAGAAATGACATCTTATAAACTTTGACCTACTTAAATCAAAGAGTTATAAGTGTATGTCCTTATTTTTACAATATCAATATCCACTAATTAGTTCAAGATTTAATTACTTGCCATGCCTAAATCAAAGCCGATAATCTTGAAAAGCTATTTTAAAATATGCTTTCTTTCCTATTCATGATCCTTTTGTTAGATGAATTCCACAAATTTGATCATTATTTCGTCAAAATTTATAGAATAAGTCCAATAGCTCTTTTTTACTTAGTTTTAATCCCTACCTTAAATTTTAAGCTATACTTGCAATTTATGGTTTTAAGAGAGTTATTGAGATTATAGATTTAATAAATAGAGGAACATTGACTACAGATTTTTTAGGCTTAGAAGTTTAACACTTTATACTTTGAATATTTGTTGGGACATTATAAAATATATAATTAATTAGTTTTAAACTCAATTATTAATTGCAATTAAAAGGTTTAATAAAACAATTAGATCTGATCGGTAAGAGCTAAATTCTGAGCATAATAACTATGATCTATAATCGATAATTATTAGCTATAATGCTCGCTTATCTCAGAAAAAATTCCTCTAAAATCTGTTTTAAAAGATGCGCTTTATTGTTTAGTGCTTATTTTACCACAAACTATCTTAGGGTTTTGAATCTCAATTATACTTTCTGCACTATTTTAATTATCATTTTAGTTCCCAATTTAAATGCAAAATTAGTCTTCTTTTTCATCTTTAATCATGAATTATGGATTAAATTCATTGTCACGAATATTATCTAATTTATTACTTAATTCCCTTAAAATCAAGTAATTTCTTGCTTGCTATAGCTTAGTTTGAAATGTTTCCCTGGTTTTGTTATTATACTATGAACTTTAATTAATGGGCGCTAAAGTGTCTAAGAGTGTTTTAATCTAGGATGGTATTTGAATTAATTCTTCTTCCTTCTACTTTAAATTAAATAACGGCAATATATTTATTGCACTATTTTTATAATGCTTATTATAATATATAATATCACATTAACTTTAAAATATTATTTTTTAAAAAATTATTTTATTTTACTTTGCAACTGTTTAGTTGATTTATATTTTTAATTAAGCATTGATATCGCTTTATTTGTTCTCTTCTTAGTCTTATTTTACTTAAATATTTTATACTGACAATTTTTTGTCTTTAATATCCACTTTTCTTGCAAATTTAAACTGTCTTTTGTTATTATTGTTCTAGTTCATATTGTTTTTGCTATAAAATATTTCCTGCTTTGATTATAATTTTATTATATAATTATAATTATAAAAAATGATAATTCCGCAATTTTTAAATAGTTTTTATATTTCCTATATTTCCCGATCTTTAGATTAAAATTTGACAATCAGAGTAAATCATATAACAAATTACAATTATTTTAATAAACGATTTATTGCAATTAATTTAATAATCATGAACAAATTATTCAAGTAAACAATTCTCTTATTATTTTTACAAAGAAACTCCCAAGAATGATTGTTAAAAAAAACAGATACACTTTAATATAAAATTAATGATATTTAAATTTACGTGTTTGGAAATGGGAATGTTGGTAGAAATTACCAAAGTAACCAGAGAAGAAACTTCAGAGGATTATCCTTAACAGCAACAGCCCTGATATTCGGAGTCACTGCCTTCTTAACATTCAATCAATTTAAATAACAAATGATGGCTTGAATTATTGTATTTTATTTTAATTTGCAGTAATATAATAATGATTGCCTCAAGGATTGAAGGGTTTGAATGTAGACTAAGCACAAGCAGCTGCTTAAATTCAAGCATAAGCTATTCAACCATTTGAAGCCACTAATCAAAAATAGAATATATGTAGTATATAAGTTTTTTATTTTGTAGTTATTTCTGCTAAAATCTAAAAATAATTGTAATATTTTGTGATGTTGATAATCAAAATAAAGGGCTAACAACTCCATTGCACTCGTATTTCAGCTATGGAGTGAAGATGATTCCACACATTGAAAAGAGACATCGTGGAGGAGAAGATGCTTACTATGTAGACTTATTCATATTTATTTAATGCTTAAAGTATAATAATGATTTTAATAATTGTATTATTTCAAAGATATAGACGATCAGCTTCTAGTTGTGTTAGATGGAGTAGGAGGTTGGAATAACTAAGGCGTCGATCCAGGTCTCTTTTCAAGGCAGTTAGCTTAAAAATTTATATGTAATTTCTATTTTGATTTACAAAAATGAGCATTTTTTCATAACTTTTTTTGAAGTAATAAAAAGCTTCATTTATTGCTATGGAATAGAAACTACACCCTGAAAAGTCTCTAAAAACCATTTTAGTAGATGCAGTGAAACAATCCACAAATATGGGCAGTAGCACAGCCTCACTTGTCAGACTAGATTAGAATTCACAAAATGGAGATGTCATGAAGACCACAAACTTAGGTGATTCTGGATATGTTATATTTAGGATTGAGACACCCAAACTAAGTGAAAATTCCCAGCCAGTATTTTCCAAATAAACTTAAATTATTGGCTTTAATACTATCGTGTAAAATATAATAAGTGAGGTACGTTAATGGTTTAGTTCAGATTTAAAGAATAGCAGTATAGCTTCAATTTCCCATATTAATGCGGAACTAATTGCGATTTGCCATACAAAGCCGATGACAACGAACACGTGTTGCAAGATTAAGACATTGTAATAGTCGGTAGTGATGGTCTTTTTGACAACGTCTTTGACGACGATATTGTAGAAATACATTTGAATTTGGAAAATTAATCATAATTAAATTAATAATAAATCAAAATCGTGGCAGTTAAAGTTGGCCAATTTGAACGATATTGGGCTCATTCGATAGAGAATTCAAAATTAGCTGGAATTTATTAGTGGCGGTTCTATTTTATCGCATCTAAGGAGCGAGATAACTTCACTTTAATGTGAGGGCATAATTTAATGAATTAAGATAAGTTTAATTAAATTGAAGTTATCTCGCTCCAGGGATGCGATAAAATAGTACCGCCAATAGTAAAGTCCAGCTAATTTTAAATTCCCTATCAAATGAGCCTAAGATCGTTTAATTTTGGCAACTTTAACTGCCACGATTTTGATTTATTATTAATTTAATTATAATTAATTTTCCAAATTCAAATGTATTTCTAAAATATGCTATAAATTTAATTCCTATTTTTGCATATAATCTTTACTTATGTTTCTAATCAAAATTACCGTAAAAAGAGCTTAACTGAAAAATCCTATTATAAATTGCTGTCCTGTATCACACCACAGCTCTCGGTTGGATCAAAGAGCATCAATAACTTATTTTAGGTGGCTGATTGCCTGGCTAATAGAGCTGAAACTTACGGGCATGACAGAAGCTATTTTTCACCATTCTCCAAGGGAGCTAAGGAAGCTGGCTACAACTTCTTGGGTGGAAAGTCATTACTAGTTTTCTATTATATTTATTCGAATTTATAAAATATAAATTGAAAGCTTGATGATGTTACTGTAGTTGTTGCTCAATTCAACAAAGCATAAAATGATGCTAAAAACAATGAAGCAATCAGTGAAAATGTGACAACGGTTAGTGATTATAGTGACAGCACCAGCTCAACATCAGACTTATGAATTAGAAAAAATAGTATAGAACAGGATTAATGATTAATAGAATTACTTCTTATGAAATTAAGGATTACGGTTTTGAATACTAATTATGATGGGTGGGGTATTTCTTATTGATAAATCCATTCTTTATTACTGTTAAATTTCACATTTAAGATACCTTCTTACTTTATGATATATGTTAAATGAAATCAGTCTCTTTTGGCATCTCTACCAATATAGTGCTTATTTCTTCCAATTCTTTCTTCTAAGCCCAGTCCACTGTCCATATAAGCAGCTTAATTTATGTTTTTAAGGAATTTCGCATCTTTCTAGTTATCCAAATCTTTCTATTCTTTCATAATATCTGCTGCTGATTCCTTTGTTGGAATAATTAATGTATATTAAAAATATTTCAGTTAATGTTCTTAGAGAAATAAAACTATTGCATAACTATTCAATTATTTATTGGAACTTAGGCACTTCCAAATAGTTTAATATTTCTCTCTTCATCATGTTTCTTGGCATAACCCATCATTTCTTGGATTTTGCGCTCCCTCTCTTCAGGTGTCAATTTGTCGACGTTATATGAGGGTTCCTACTTTTTTCTCAGCTTTTCATTTTGTTCTTATAAGCGAGCCTTTTCTCCGTAGATTTTCATATCTGGGCCAAGATCTTGTTATTGCAGAAATAGAATTAAATTGGACTCTATATATAAAAATTCACTAATGCAGTGAAATTTCATTATGATTTTGTTTTAGGAATACCTTGACTTATCTTCTGTTTAATTCTGAGTACCAGCATCATGAGATTTGTTTGTGCTTGACTTAATCATTTCAGGCTTATTTCTATCATCCCTGTGGTCTCTACCATCTCTATCATTTCTGTAGTCTCTGTGGCGGTCCTTGTCATCACTCTTCATAGATTGATGTTTCCTCAATCTTTCTCTGGAATCTGACCTTGATCTGCTGTCACGTCTATCCTCTCTTCTTCTGTTTTCTCTTCTATCTTGATAACGACCATTGACTGGAGATCTTGACCTGGATCTATAATATATTTACTGCTCTAATGATCCTATAAAAGCATTTACTTTATGAATTTTAATATATTATACCCTGGTGAGTAGCCCTGCTTGTATGACTTTTCTCTGAAGTGTAGCCACTTTGCTTGTGATAGGTGCTTTTAGTTCTATCCTATTCAGACGAAGATGACTGCACCCTCCTCCTTGAGTTTTCATTAGAGTCATATGAACTCGATCTGCTTCTCCTGCTGCATCTACTGGATATTCTATTTGATCTGGAGTTGCTCTCTGATTCGCTCTCATCACTCGCATCTTTACTCTTCTTTTTATCTTTCTTGTTCTTCTTATTGCTGGAATATATAGAAAAACTCTTAAAAATGCTTAATATTATACTGTGGATGTGATATTTCATGATAAATCTAACAATATCCTTCTTCTTTTTCTTATCTTTTTTCTTGTCTTTCTTGCTTTTCTTCTTCTTTTTTCCAGCATTCTTGAGAGCCTCAATTTCTTTCATAATCTGTTTCATTTTCAGAGGATTGTCGTAGACTTAGTTCCTGGCTTCGAGTTCTTTGGATTTAATTAAGACTAGTGGGTCTTCCATCATTTTAAGAAAGGCTTCATTCTGGGTAGTTCAGATTTTTAATTAATTATATATATATTTTTGAATTAAAGTACAAAACAATTGATTTTTAAAAGGAAATTTATTTATTACAACATAATTATATATAAAAATAAGGTAGTTGTATATTAGTCCCCTCTGACGACAGGCACAATCTTTTTCTTGAATTCGTCTTCCTAATCCAATTTATCTTTCATATCTTTCACTTATTTCCCCAAGAGATATTCCTCAGCTGATGGACCAGCTTGTGCTCCACTTTATTCTACAATATATTTAATATTAAACTATTTATTATCATTTTAAGATGTAATTTTAATCAATTCTTAATTATTATTACTGATTGAGCAGCTCTGTCCTGATACATCCAGTCAATTCTATTGAGTGAGCTTTCTGGGATGACCTTAGCCATGACCTGTAGCTGCCTCAACTCCTCAATCTGATGCTCCTCCTTAAGTTTCTTGATATGCTCAGTCTGTCTCAGCTCCTCCTACTTTTTCTTCTGCTCAGCAGCCCACACTACTTCAATGTTTTTGAAGGTGGACGGATGCCACGATTTCTTAGATAAATACGATAGTCCCATTATTCGGTCGAATGTTGCTTTTTACAAATATGGCGAATTCTTTTAAACTTTATAATTATAAATATTTGCATAGTATATTTCCTTAATCTATTACCATATTCTATGATGAATATTAGATTGCCTTCAAAATGAAACATTTGCATGCAGGTACTAAATATAAAAGTAAATAAAAGAGACTTAATGAATTTAGTGTCAGATTGAATGTATCGTAATGAAGGTTTGTGTGAAATGTTTATATTACATATATTAAATTAATAATCATGGACTCAAACACTATGGAGATCTAAGTCTAAGCCCAGACTGACTCAACGTCATCTATGAATTGGGATGCTCTCGGTTAAAAACTAGAAACAGACGCAGCAAATTAAGTACCAGGATAGGTCTAAACATCCGCCCCAAGACACGTCACTTTCAAGAGTGATGTGAAACCAGAGAAGAAAGAATAAACAGAAGATGTGCTTGATTTAGGTGCATTGATTGAAGAGAAGAAAGACCAGAAGAAAGCTATAGTTATAGACTCAAATGTGTTGATCAAGCAGATTAGACTGAGAGATTTGCTCAATATGCATGGTGATAGACAGGCACTAGGGGATTCTGATAGAGGGGAACTGGGTAGAATTGAAGATGATGAGGATTTCAACGATAAATACGAGGTACACACTCTCATTGATGTCATTAAGGAAATACGCGATGAGCAAACCAGAATATACTTGCAGAACTTACCATATGAATTGATTGTGCATGGAGAGGAATACGTAGATGCCAGTAATATGATATTAGTGAGTAACTTCGCCAAGGACACTGGTGACTTCAAGACTTTGTCCAAGGTTGATATGAGAGTCATTGCTCTAGGAGTCTAATTGGCCAGAGAAAAGGGAGAATTCGAGAAATTGAAGCAAGAGCCTAAGCCACTCCAGGAATTCAGACCCAAGAAGTTCCAATCATAAATTTATACTCAGCCTTTATGTGATTACTTAGAGATAATGGAAAAATATGAATTGCAATATAATAGTCTGAATAAGACTATGAAAGACTAGAAGAAGAGGATGAATACGACAGTGAAGAAGAAGAAAGTGAAAGCAAGAAGAAGCAGTAACAAACACCAGCTGATGATGGTTTCCAGCAAGTAAAGTAGGGCAAGCATGGCAGCAGAAAGAATCATGTCAAGCCTAAGCCAGCATAAAAGCAAGAAGATGATGTGGAAAACGGAAATAAAGTTGATGGAGAAGTTAAAGTTAATGCATAAGTTGATGTTAATAAGACTGAAGAGGAGTAAGTACTGTAGAAAGAAGAGCAGGATGACAATGATGTGCCAATTCGTATTTTCCCATACATAGAATATTTGCGTGAATAAAACTATTTAAAATATTAAGTCCAAGTGACCTAGATGACGAGGAAGAAGGTGGACAGTGGATCACTCCAGAGAACATCCACAAACACATTCTAGGTGGTGAAACTGCTCCAATTAAGAAGAAGAATCAAGAAGATGGTCCTCAGCTTGTGTAAATGATCACCAGTGATTACGCTATGCAAAACGTCATTATTATAGTAGTGGGACTCTTATTTTGAAAACCAGAAGATTAAAATTTTAGGAGTTTTATTTGAAAAATATCCAACTCGGCTTCAAATTACTGTCTCTTGATGGTCGCCGTATCACCAGAGTGAAGAGATTCAAACTTTTGTGCAGAGCCTGCCAAAAACTAAACTTAAACGTTGAGAAGATGTTCTGCGATCACTGCGGCTCTCACACTTTAATTAAGGTATCTGTATACATCAAAGAGGATGGCACTATCACATATTTCAAGAATCCAAAACGTAGAGTCAACTTGAAGGGCAAAATTTACTCCATTCCTAAGCCAGTTGGAGGAAGAAACAACAACGATTTAGTCTTGAGAGAAGACGAGTTAATGACTGGGGAGAAAAAGATGCTTGTCAAGAAGATTGAGAAAGAGCACAAGAAACTCCCTAAATAATAAAATTTAAGTTATATGGGTTATCATTTATCTCAGAATAAAATATGAATTGCAATTAGATATAGCAAGTATTCAACAAGAATGTTATGCAATTCTAATTAATTATTAAGAAGCTTGCTTAGACTCTGAGTGATACCATCCAAGGAAACTATTGGGCCGGAGGAGAGGGCTACGGAGCCGGAGCTGCTGTCAGTAATCTACTTTATGAAAACGGTGCCAAAGGAGGCAGAACTCACTCAAAGATGGTTGGTATGACAGACAGTATTGTTATTGGCTATGGAAAGTAAAACCCAAATAAAGTAAAGAAGAGAACTGGAAACTGAGTGAACACTCTGAGCTATAGAAATACAAATATTTATTTACTATTTGGAGTGTCTGATTCTCTCCTTATCTATATAAACCTAATTAAAAACTTAAAATTACATTAAATTAAATATAGTTGAGATTATTTTCAATCTAGATCATCCAAATTTGATCTACAAGTAATTTAACGGGTAAATATTTATAAATACAAATCAAGGTAATTTGACTATGAATTTAATTATAAATCAAAGTATACATAATAGAGATAGTTAAGGTCTCTCTCTCTCATTTATTATAAGCCCCACCAGTTTTCATGAAAGCGCTTTAATGCTACTAATTTCCTGTAGCAAGTGAAGTAGTAGAGCTAAACAAGCCGTTGAAGTGACCACCTTGATTTAACTAGCTGGTATTATGGCTCATTTAATTTGAAGAGGTATTTGTATACTTTAAGTTGGATATCTCATTGTTCACTTGCATACGAGATTTGGGGCTTAACTGGTACCATACTTTGCCAGTCATATTCTCCCATTTTCTAATCAAACGCTGAGAGAATAGTGGAGGTTCATAGAAGAACTTCTGAGAAGATGACTGATTTAAAGTGGACTATGCTTAAGTGGTGACTTTATTAATTAATTCAAAATTGCAGCTCAATCATTTTAAATAAGGATATATTGAATGGTTTATCATATTATATGCTTTTGACTGAAGATACTGGCATGAATCCAACACCTGTATTATTCTATTACGATTTAAACAGGTTACCAGTACTCTACAAATTCTACTGATTCTTGATGTTAGATAAGTTCAAAGTATTGAAATTTTCACTCAAATTCTTTGCAAGTTAACTTTGATTAAGTAAATGACTTGAAGTGTTTACTATAGCTCCATTGGCAGCACCTGGTGTCTAGAGGTTTAGATTGTTTTTCCTGAAGTTGTGGGAAATGAATTTCATAGTGGGAGTTTGCAGAGTGCTGTTCGGCTAAGCATTTTCCTTGTTGTGTGGAACTACGTTTACAGTTTTGGGTCTGATTTTCTTATTTATAAATTAAATATAGAGTATTAAAATAGAAGGGTGGATATTTAAAAAAGTAAACACATAAACCCGTATAAATATATGTTAAGATGTAGAATACGAAGAGTGGGGTGATTCTCAGTTATATAATCTATTGCTACAAATTTAAGATATTATACCAAATATATGAAACTATCTAAAAAATTTCTTATTTTATTCAATAGTTATCTATCTCAAAGCTGCTTGGTTCTCCTTAATCTATAATTATTTGATATTTCAAAAAACAATATCTTGAAACGTTTATAATTTTAAATATATTAAATTTTTATCTTTCATTTATATGAGTATGAATTATTTTTTATAGTCATTGAAGTAATCTAAGCGATCAGAACTCAAATTCTAATTATGTGCTTGTTGCTATCTGCCAACTACAACTGGTTATTTCACTCTACCTGTGCAATCAGACATCTCTCTGATTTTCATTTTGTTTTTCTCAATAAAGTTGATTTTTGCTGGAAGTCCTCCACCTGTGACAGGGTTGTGCTGAATGGTTGTTGCAAGTTTCTTCATTTAATTGGTTTATTGTTAAACTTCTTCTTTATATACTACAGTGTTTGAAGTTTGAACCATTGGCTTAACTTGAACAAAAGGATTGGCTTTAGAAGAAAACTAGCTAGGATTGCAATCTTTTAGCTGCAAAGTACTCTAATGATAGATTTTCTGCATTTCAGAGGAAGTGTGAAGTGGTAAAAGTTAAGTAGCTTGGGGTTGATACACTTTCATTTCCACTAATCGGTCCTATTCTTATTCCTCATGCTGTTCATCGATTTGATTCTATTTTTCGACACTCTTGTTAAGCTTTTCTGTCAAATTTGAATTACCTACAGTTTTGAAAGCACTATTTCTTGATACATTAAGTGTTTTTAATGGGTTTTCCATTTCACCAGTGTTTAACTTAGTTTTATTAAATTTATAACTGATTGAATAAATTTGAATTTACTCATAAAGTCATACTTAATACTATTATAATTAAAAACTTCATTTTCTTGTAAATCTGTGGATTAGCATGCTAATTAGCACCATTAGTTATGACCTGTGAAATGTCTGCCTCCTCAGCTTTTCGCTTTTTATGAGGTTGCCCTCCATAAATTTGATTTTACATCTTTTGATTACTATTTACATAGTTTTCTTTTATCTCCTCATTGCTATGATTCTACTTAGCTATTTAAGAGATCTAAGTCTTATTCATGAAAGTGTTGTGTGATTTATACTATTAATTATAGGAAAATGCTGAATTTTATTGCTGTTTTTAAATGTCTATGTTTTAGTTACTAACATTGTTTTATGCCAATTTCTTTGCTGCTAATGCGTTCAAGTTATTATTGCTCCGAATATAAATAAAATAAAAAAACTCTATTAAAAATAAAGATATATAAGACTTTGGGAACATTAATTAATGATCTTATGCATAATAGATTTAAATAAACTTAGTTTAATCATAGAGGCTCGATTAATAAAATTATCTTCTTATAGAACTAAAAGGTATTTCATTGAAAAAAATAACGTCTTGGTATTACTAAAAATTTTTCTTTAATAGTAGATTTTAATAATTTGTAAATTAAAAATCAATTTGGTGAACAAATTTAGACTTTGTAAAAATGGCATTCATTGATAAATTAAACTAACTGTAATTAAAAATTAGTATTCCTAAACAAATAAATTTTTTGTGATATTGTTTGTGACTTGAGTGTTTGATTTCAGGTACATAGAAGTATCAAGAGCTGGTTTATTATGATTAAATTGATTGTAAGATTGATTCAAATTTGACTGATTTCCACTACTTTTGTAGTTAATTAAAATCAATATAAGTAAAAATATCTTTCAATGTAGTTATTTTTGTTCTAAACATTAAAACTGCTATTTAAATTGCTGTTGCTTGAGCTAAATTAATCAATTTTTCGATAAAAGTATCAAATTTTAAAGTTGCAATTTCATATGATTGCAATATTTTTATAATAAATAAATGAGCTATGTTATCTGAAATGTTTATTGCCAGTTGCTTGAGTTTATTTTTGAGGTTGAGTTTGTGGCTTCTCAATCTTGAAATCGTGATATTCCTGGAACCAATCAAAAAATAAATCTATGGACTAGTTTGATGAAGCAGATTAATCCATTAACGATTGATTAAGTATTCTATTTCCTGAGCCTGGACTCCTAAAATATATAAAATAATATAGATTATAGTAAAATATCTCCAATCGAACACTTTCATTCTAATATATTCAATGAATTTATTTATTAATTGAAACTCTTTGACAAATAATGAGTAGTGATAGATCCCATTCTATCAGCTTAATTTTCATAATTTTGCTGTTTCAGCAGTTTCTGAGCCTACCTATAAATATATATTTTAGTTTATCATTCATTAGTAGAACGTTTAAGCAATCAATAATTTAAAAATGCTTTTAATTAATCAAAATTCAAAATTTAAGAGTTATTTTTTTATACTTACTGTTATTGTGCTATGTGCTCGACTGCTGAGTATAAGTAATCTTGTTCATCTGGAGCATTTAAATCGCAAAACTTGGGCACTTCGTATTCGCATTTGTAATCATTGAATGTGTGTTCTGACCGAGACCCCCCCTCCTACCCCCCTCCCCCCTCAGCCGTAGACCCCTCAACCGAGACCCCCCTCCCCCCCTCAAACCGAGAATCCTCTTTTATTATAGATTTTTTATGAATTTATTTTTTACTCAGAATAAAATTCTTGCCCTTCGGGCAGATATTACTATTAAAAATATATTTTGATAAGTTACACTACGTCCGTCGACTTTTGTTTAGAACATGCTCCCATAGGGAAATATTTATAATAAGGTTTAATTTTGACTATCATGATTAATAATATGATTTAATTGATAGACATAAATTTGAATTCAAGATTTTTTATTACTAAAATCACTTACATTATACTATATAGTAAAATTAATATAAAATTTTTTACTATTATTTTTAACTTCATTTAAATATAACAACTTTTATTATTATTACTTATTTAGTTAATTACTATTAAAATCTTATTTCTTAAGCTTAGTTTATTGAAAAATTAAAGACAATTTTTTATGTTTAGGATTACCATTTAAATATATATATGAATAAAATATGATTTTAATAGTAATTAACTAATTAAGTAATAATAATAAAAGTTTTTATATTTTAATGAAGTTAAAAATAATAGGAACAATTTTATATTAATTTTTACTATATAAGTGTTAGTGATTTAAGTTATAAAAAAATCTTGAATTCAAATTTATGTCTATCAATTAAATCATATTATTAATCATGATAGTCAAAATTAAACCTTATTATAAATATTTCCCTATGGGAGTATGTTTTGCAAAAAAAAGTCGACGGAGGTAGTAGAACTTATCAAATAATATTTTTAATAGTAATATCTGCCGAAGGGAAAGAAATTTATTTGGAGTAAAAATAAATTTATGAACAAATTACAATAAAAGTGAGAGATAAGGGGATTCTTTGTTTCAGGGGGGGGTCTCGGCTGAGGGGGGGGTAAGATGGGGGGGTCTCGGCTGAGGGGGGAAGGGGGTTAGAGGGGGGGTCTCGGTCAGAACAAATGTGTTTTGAGCTTATCTCTATTTAATATATATATTGATTAAAAATTTACTGTAAATAACTATATATCTTTTTACACGAAAGTATTTTGAACTTTTATTTTTTTCTTTTGTATAAAACTGATAATTTATAAACAAGTCAGTTCACATTTTTTAAATAATAAGAAATTTAAACATACAAAATTCAATAAAATAATCTCTAATTCTGATTACTTTGTGCGTTGTTATTCAAATGAGCCGAGGATGTAGACGTGTTAAGGATGGTTGAAAAATTGGGGTTTTTATTTTTGAGGGATTTAAAAGTAGTCGATGCGGTTGTATTCATTTTTATACAAATTAGTTAGATTATAGTTGTTACAAATCTAAATTAATTAATTATCTACTCCAATAATTTATCATCATTTGACAAAATATAATGTTTAATAGGATATTTTATGATATAAAAGAATATAGTAATTGAATATTAAAAATTGATATTGCAAAGTATGAATTATTTAATTTGAAAACATTGGAAAATTTCTTGTTAAATTAATATTTTTTGCTATATTTATCATAAATACTATGCTCATTAAAGTTATTAAGTTATTTATAGTTCAAATTTGCTACTATTACTATGATGTTTTTTAAATGAATGATTATTTCCCTTCCTTCTTTAATAGTTACATGGCTTACTTAAGGTTTTTCATTACTAATTTCTATTTTTTGGGGTTTTATAATTGTTATTAATTATTATATGAAGATCTCTGATTTATCAGAGAAGAATTCTGATCTACGAGGCTCTACTACTCCTACTAATCCAAATTGTGGCTATGTGACTTGAAATATGTATTTAACTACTCAACATCATTTTACTGCTGCAAAAATTCACTTTCCAAATTTATATCACTCTACTAAGATTAATTATGAAACGAGTCCTGTTAACTATTGGATTAACTGAGTTAGTGATTTAAACTCTGATTATTTGGAGTTTTCTATCTTTGAGATTGGCTAGCCTGCGGTCTCTAGTTATTTATACTTTGGATGTTTATATAGAAATTGTGCGGGTTGTTTTATATTCTTTTCATTTTTTGATTGTCATTATTGTGATAGGGATTTGCTTATTAGTCTTAGTTTTAATAGAAACTTATTTCTTTTTATGCGTTACTGCAAGAATTAATATGCACATATAATTTTATTGATAAGAATAGTGGGACATTTTTTATCTTTAAAAAAAATGTAAAGTAAGACTCTTAAAATGAATTATTATCAAGCGAATTAGAACAAATTTACAATAAATTAATACTTAAATGACTTTGATCGGCTACAAGAAAAAAAACATAAAAATAAACTTGTTTAATGATTAAGAATTTTCAAATTAACTTTCCAAATCAATTTCATATAAGCATTATTGAACATAATTACGGTGTCTTGGTTGGTAGATTAATTATTTTAAAGTCTCTGCTTGTCAACGTGAGCAAATTCCTAGAATTGCTAATCAATATTTATAGCGTTATTTTACTTAATATGCTACCGTAATTTAATCTCTTAATACTTTACTTGTTATTCAATTTCAATTGAATTTTAATTATTCATTATATTGTTCAGACTTGAAGGTGATTCATCAAGCATAATGTCACTTATTTCATGAAGTTTTTCGAAAGTATGATTTTTACTTGTTTCTATAGTGTGAGTCTGTGATATTGTATAATCTGGTAGTTATATCAGAGGGTATTAATTTGGACTTTAATTTGGATGAACGAAAAAACCAGTAAATTGTCGCATATTTCTATGCGATTCAAGGTTTGATTCTTGATCTGATGCCAGTGAAAATTCAGGCTGTAATTCTTTGAAATTTATGAACTGAGTTTTCTCGAGCTCTTAATTTAAACCTATTTACACTCTCTAAGATTGAAGTACATCTGCTGATTTTTTAAGCCAATCTTCATCTTTCTTTTAATGAGAGGAATCTTTTTCATAGACGTAGTTAAACTTAAATAAAATATCGATAAAATATAGTAAATTTAACCTAAACTTTTAGCTTTCTTGTTTATTCTTATCTGTGAGTGACCCCTAAAAGACTAATCTTAAGAGGGAGTTGAATTTTTAGGGTCAGAGTTTCCACTTTTAATTATTTGGTTATCTAATTTCTTTGGTGTCTCTTGACCACTATTGATAATCTGACTTTTAAATAAACCAAAATCAAATCTTATAATATTGGAATACTAATATTGTAGTTTGACTATTGAAACGCTTTAAATTTATCACTTTACTTAAGAATAAACTCATTCGAGTATTCATGAAAATTATTAGATTACTATTTATCTCTATTAATTACTAATTTGAAAGGTTCAGGACTCTCTCCATTATTTCTAATTTTGAGATACCTGACTTTTTATTAATTTTGGAGATTTACGTTCTCTTATACTTAAATCTCTCCATGATCTTTGGCAATATTCAAGCCTAGTATTGAGCCATAGTTATCCTATTAAACCTTTGGCTAAGTTTCATACTATATCGATTGATATAACGAGTTTTTATTGTCAGCCAATTTTATGCTATTTCTTTGTTGCTAAATTTACATTAATGGGGAGATTCCATTTTAATGTTTAGACTATCCATAGATTTCTCTGGCGCTTTTCTTAGCTTATAAATTCTCTCTTTAAATTTAAATTTAATGTTTTAACTTTATGCTTAATGCTTATAAATCAGCTTATTGCTGCTAATTTGGAGTTATTTGCTGTTGCTGATTTTAATTTAGGCTTTTGGGTAACTATGTTTAGAAATTAGTAGTTTCTATTTATTCTTAAATTGGCTGTAAATCGTTGCTTTTTTATCTCAGTGATCTCTTAACTAAAACTTAGTTATTCTACTAATCAAATTTCATCTATGAAAATTAGCTTTGTTCGTTGAGGTTTTAGTAAGTTGAAATGTTTATGAAAGATTTTGAGTGTCTAGCATCATCTTCAGCAAAACTTCTGTTGTGGTTTTTAGCAAATTTATTATCCTATAAGTTTGAGTAGTGTAAAAATAGTGATAAATTCATAAAAGTTAGAGTCTTCAACTATAATGGAACTATTCTAAGATTGAATTTGAGAAATTCTTTGTTAGTTAACATTCTTGGAAGTTCTAAACCTTCCTAGGCTTTTAGCTCCAGCCAAACCATTTTCATAATTAGGATTGGTTATCTATGAGATTCTATTAGATAGTTAAACAGGATTTAACCTTTCCTTTGAAGATTGTTTCTTATGAGCAGGTTTTTAAGATATTACTTAGTTTAGGTTCTTATTGTTTAGTCTCATCAATCTAATCTTTCTTTTTTGTTACTCTAAATTTTCATCTTCATTAGCAATCGACATTATGCTTTGATTTGGATCGTACATGATTGAATGAAAAAATTAATTTTTTTTCAGAGAAATTTATAAATATTATAAATGATTGAATTGTTAACAGAGTTATTTACTGATTTACCAAGCGGATGAGAAGATTTTTAAAGTAAATTTTAAGTTGGAGTATTAAAACTAGTAATTATTTAATATTGGATAAGTTTAGTTAAATTGTTTTGGAAAATTTTTTCTTTTATGACTAATTTTTAATACATAAATTAAGTGATCTAGATAAGTTATTAAACTTTATAATGTAAAACAAACAAATATAATAAAATAAATTGTATAAGAAAATATTTCGGGTTTTTTATTCTAATAAAGTTAATAAATATCATTTCCAACCTAGTCATGAATCTCGTTTTTATTCTTGCTTAAATTTATTCCAAATTTATTGCCTGAAAATCTCTAATTTACATTTAAAGATGTCTATATATTACTTAGTTAGTTGAAGCTTGTCTAATTTTGTTAAACCAAGTTATCTTTTGAGGTGTAGTAATTTGAAACGGTAAGCAGCACTTGCTAAGAAGGCAAAATAGATTAGTTTGGATTCTCACAGATTAAACTTTCATTCTGAAAATTAAAACTGCTATCGATTTCTTTATCATTATTTGGTGAAAGCTTTATATTGCAAAACAATTACCATGAATTTCAAAAATTAAAAGTCATGTATGATATTTACTTTTATTATATTAGTCTTGCTTCTCCTAGGTTGATGATGATACATTTGAGGCTTATTTGTAAGTTTCCTATTCTTTTAAATTAAAAAATCAAATTATATTAATTAAAATTCACAGTTAAAGGACTGACTTGATTCTAAGTAACGATCACGCTTTAGTTGTGCTAAGTATTTATGTGAAAGCTATCATTTGCCTCGTTAACTGAATTATTATGTAATTAGTCTCGAGAAATAGAGTTTGATTTTTATTTTGAAGCTTGATTTTAAGGTCTCTATTTGCTGTTAAACATAGAAACCATTTAATTCTAATAAACCTACTAAATTTATATTGTAATATAAGACATTAACAAAATATTACACTATTAAGGTATAATAGAGTGGAGCAATTTAATTTGAAGATTTTTATTGTTACCCAATTTCTTAAGGCACTTATTTATGTTTGGCAATTTTACCTTTCACATTTTATTCTTCATTATGGTTAATATTATTTAAATGCATTTTAATGTAATTCTTTTGATTTTGTGGTAGACTCATTTATGGAGCTCCAATTTGCATTGTATTCTAGGTGTCTAGTCTGCTTAAATTAATAATTACAATAAAATTAAATATTACCATATGCTTGAGTTAATTTTATTGCTTCTCTGAATTTATTCATTAATATTAGTATCTGCATTACTTTGTTGAACATTTTTATTTTGAAACTATCTTTACCTTGCATTAAAAATCAAAAATCTAAAATATTTAATACCCCAACGCTATTAAAACCGTTAAGTTTATACCAAACATTTTTTTAAATAAAATTATTGATTGTTGATAGCACTTTTTCTCAGAGATAAAGGTGTAACAGTTTAAGAAGTACTTTAACTTGCGGGAATATTTTATTACAAATTTATATATTTGCTTCCTCCACCAGCTGTATTTGTATTAGATTAATTTTGATTTTTGTTCATATTTTGCTCTAGGTGATTTGAATAATTTATAGAATACACAAATTACGGTTGTATCCTAATCATAATTATTAATTAAAGAAATAAAAGGCATATAAATTTATTATAAAAGATATTTAAATTATATTTTTTGAAAATCAAAGTGAAATTCTAGCTCTATGCATTATTTTATTAACCCAGACTTTCTTCGTTTTAAATTGGCTTTCCAGAGTTTTATTAACCTTTTATTTAATTTAATTTGGCATTTTTATTCAAGCCAAACCCCAGATTATTTTGGGACACTGAATAACTATTACTCTAAACATTTTGATTTTCAATTGAATTTTTCATCTCATTGTTTTATCTTTAGAAATCTTAGAGTGTTTATAGGTCTTCTTTTTATGATTCTGTGAGATTCACACCATCACTTATTTGACCGTTTGATATAAAAATAATAATATAGAGTAATTAATATTATATAAGAATATTAATTGATAATTCTTAGAAATTGTAGTGCTCAAAATTGTGATTAAAAGTATCGTTATTTTTTTAGATATATCTCTTATCTTATTATTTTAAGGAGTTAAATTATTAATTGGTATTTGGATCCATGTTTGCTCTTTCACTTATCATTTTATATTTATATTTATATAATAATTGTAATTATTGTTTTAGAATTGCTATTTTGAATTAATTTTTGATTATTTATATCATCTCTAATATATTCACATTTTAAAAAAATACTAAGATCATGAATAGTTAAGTGAATTTTTGCTGAAAGATAATTAAAAAAATTAGTTATAATATATCACTATTCTTTAATAAAATTAATGAAAACTATTTATGACACATATATTAAAATGAGTTGAGATATTAATAAAAAAAGAAAACACTCTTAGAAAAAAAATAAGCTTTGTTATCGATTTCCCTCATTTTATAATATTTTGTATTTAATCAATCAAGAACTTATTTTTTTATTATATAAAGTTAAATGAATGAAGCTAAAATTTGCAAATAAAAATTGGGAAAAAAATATTCGAAAAAAGCATTATAAATTCTATTCGATTAAATTTAAAGGTATTTAATTATATACACTGTTTATTTTATTGATTTTAGAATGTAGGCACTTAGATATTTAAATATAATTAATAATAATTATTTTTATTTATTTATGTTTGAATAATTTATTAATGATTATAATATTCACTTTTAGAATAGCATTAAGCTTTATAAATACTTAT
Organism: Oxytricha trifallax; assembly: GCA_000711775.1. Lineage (NCBI taxonomy): Eukaryota > Ciliophora > Spirotrichea > Sporadotrichida > Oxytrichidae > Oxytricha > Oxytricha trifallax. Next base: position 39,504 of record ARYC01000585.1, on the reverse strand, counting down.
TGTTAATTAAATTAATATTTAACTTTTTTAATATTATTGAAATATAAAATCATCTGTAAATATATTTATATATTAATTTAGCAGCAAGATCCTATATCATCTATAAAAATTACTCCCCAAAAATTAAGAAAAGTATAATTAATATAATTCATCTAAACCATGATTTATTATGACTTTTAAAAAAATATCCTTTTTGAAATCAAATTTAATCCTCCCATATAACAATGAAATAAGTATGTTACCATTAAAATTAGTTTGATTAGGCTGAAAAATATATATTGCAATTTTATTAGTTTAATCATAAAATAGAATTTATTGTCATTATTGACTGATAGGCATGTACGTAGGTAAATTACTAGAAGAGAGATTTAGGGTTGAAGAGATATATTAATTTATAATAAAAGATTTCTCGATAATAGTTAAAATGTTTCAAATAAATTATTATTATTATATTTACTAATTTTAAGAGGCTCTTGAAAAGGGAGGCTTCGGGTAAGTCAAATTAAAAATAGGTTTTCATGTTTGTTCTAAACCACAATAAAATATATGTTTAATAAAAATATAAGTCTGTAAGGCTCATGATCTTGTAACTGATAATTATGTTGCTGTGAAATTCTTTTCAAAAATATATATATATACTAATTGAATGTATTAAAAATTCGTAAGTAAAAGACTCATATTTAATCATAAAAATGGATGCATCTATATTAGACATAGTGGGATTGTTTTTTGCAAAATATTTTTTAAAGAGGATCTCAGACTGTTATTATTAAGATTGGGAGAACAGACCAAATAGAATATAAAATTAAGAATAGGAAAATTAAAATTTTAATATTTAAACAATTAATTATTAGATTTAATAGTAACTACATTATTGAATATTAATAATGATAGAGGATTTATTTCAATCCAATACAATGAATATAATTTAAATCACTAAAATTTGATAACACTTTCTTTCTATACATGATTGACTGCCCTTTCTTTATGTGTTTAGTTTATATGTAATTAATAAGAAAAATATCTAAAAGAATAATATAGTTTATATATAGAATGACATTAAATAATTTTTATTTGTAGTTTATTTAAAGAAAATTGCATGAGTTTAGTTGATTTTTTGCAAATCCAACACTATTTTTTATTAAATAGAGCTTTGTTATTAAATTTCTAATTATAGAATTCTCAAGATGAAGTAAATGAAAAAGAGACAAAAATTATGAAAATAATTGAACAAAATCAGCTCAAAGGTAAATTTACATTTAATAATAAAATTTAATATTTTTTAAATAATTGTGAATTTATAATATTTAAATTAAATTAGTTAGCAATTAAATGCAAATATCAAAATTGAAATTCACCATTTATTCTCAATTTTTATATAAATTTATATATCAATATAATATGTTCTCTAAATATTGAAAGGGCTAAATACTTAGTTTAGGTTTCCCGAAATACTACATTTTATTTAAATTAAATAGAACTAAAATTTAAATTTTATAATGTTTTAAGAGTTACTACACAAGTGGCACTTGTAAAATTTAGGACTCTAACAAGGAGTATATAGTATTGTAGAAATACATTTGAATTTGGAAAATTAATTATAATTAAATTAATAATAAATAAAAATCGTGGCAGTTAAAGTAGGCCAATTTGAACGATCAGGGTCTCATTCGATAGAGAATTCAAAATTAGCTGGACTTTATTGTTGGCGGTACTATTTTATCGCATCCCTGGAGCGAGATAACTACAATTTAATTAAATACCTCTAAATTCATTAAATTATACCCTCACATTAAATTGTAGTTATCTCGCTCCAGGGATGCGATAAAATAGTACCGCCATTAATAAAGTCCAGTTAATTTTGAATTCTCTATCGAATGAGCCCTAGATCGTTTAAATTGGCCAACTCTAACTGCCACGATTTTTATTTATTATTAATTTAATTATAATTAATTTTCCAAATTCAAATGTATTTCTACAATAATAAAAAACTCTAAAAAATATTTATTTCAGTTTGTGTTCTATTGTTTAAAAGTTCTTACAAGCCCATATTTTTAAAGATAATTATTACTAATATATATTGAAATATGGCTTTTATTTGTGATTTTTTAAAACAATTTTAAAGAATTTTTTTAAGGACAAATGGGTAGCCATTTGAATTTTATAAATTGCTTTAATCTTTATCTTTTATTAAATATAAATAAGAAGTCAAACCAAACAAAATAAAAATATTTTGAAATAGCTATATGAGTATAATTTAGGAAAATAAGTTAGTTGATATTTTTATAACACAAGTATAAAAATGTAAAATTAAACTTATTATATTATAATTACAAATTTTGTCTAGAACTCCAATATCTGGCTTTAAACTATGTATATAAGCTCTAACCTTTGAATTGATTTTAAATTAATATATTCTAAGAAAGGTATATTTTTCAATAAAAAATCCTTTTAATATAAGAAATATTATTTTTTAGGTTTTAATGTAGTTACTAAATATTTTTAGTATTTGATAATAATTCCTTTTTGAATTAAAAATTCAATTACTCTCGAGAAGCATTAAAGATATAATTAAATCAAGGAAGAATGTATTTTCTACAAAGACTGTTTGTCAGCTTGGAATTAACCTTGTAAGTTTAAACTATTAGGTAAATTTATTCGATTTCAGCTTTTAAGATGGAACAGTCTATAAAAATATTTTTCTTAACTCTACTTAACTATTTCAGACATATATATTAAAATTTAAAATGCGAATGATGGTTTAAAGAATTTATTTAAAAATAAATGAAGGATATTTATTTAAATTTATACATAAGGCTTAGTTCTGTGTTATTTATTTATTTTTTATTTCATTTCTAATAATTTGTATTTACAGCTGCACAGATTAGAAGACTTGCACGGATTGGGGTATTTGCATTTAGATATAAAGCCAGACAATATTATGATAGAAACAACCATAAATTCAATTGACCAGTCAAAATTATAAATTTATGATAATTTGTATATATATTTATATTAATCCAGTCTAAGACAAGGCAAACTTAATCAATTTGCACTGAAGGTCTAAGCGATAACAGGGAATAATAAACTTAAAATTATAGCAATAATAACACATTAAATATCCCTAATCAGAATTTTATATTATAATGTGACTAAAATGATTCATATATTACATTAATATATCATTTTAATCAGAAAACTCGAGCAACTTATTCAAATTTGGTCAATATTGTTATATGAATTCGAAATTTATAAGTTAATCTATTATTAATTTTAAATAATTTTAACATGTATTTCTCTCAAATTTTATATAACTATTAATTTTATTGTTTATTTAGGATTATAATTCCAAAAATATCTATAGAAATTTAAATGCCTTAAACATTCTTGTAAAAAATAAATCTATTAAGCCCTAAGTTAATTTTTATGTAAGAATTTACTTGTTAATTTATATTTACTAATGTATATTAATATTAAATAAATCATATTTATATTTTATAATTTCTTTGATCATATTTTATATTTGTAATAATGATTCAAACTCAACCATTTAAACAACTAAACTTATATTAATAAATGAGGATATGATTTTTTTAATGAATTTTCCTAATTAATCGTATAAATTTATTTTGATCAAAATTAACTTATAAGTTTAAGAGCTTCCTCTACTTAATAGATTTTGGAATTTCATAGAGATACTTAGAGAATGATGGTATAACCCATAAAAAAATGAAAAATAATGAAGAGTTCAATGGAAATTTAATTTTCTGTAGCAAAAATATGTTTCTTGAAATCACTAAAATAATTATATAATTACTTAGTAATCAATCCAAATATTTATATTATAATTAAACAATTAATTTCTCAAGTTTAAATGTTTTGTTTGTTTTAATTTATCAAAATATTATTGCCATATTAAACTGCATAATTGACTAGTAAAATTTAAGAACAGATGCAATAATTTTGTCTATTAATTTATTATTTTCAAAATTGTAATTAATTTGTCCTAATATTATTCTTAGCAGAAATATATTATATTTATTTTCGAAAAAGTTAATAACTTCTAAGCTTCTTACTTTTTTAATCATTTTAATATAAATAATTTATAATTTTAAATCAGTAAGTCTACAAATTATGATTTAAATCTTAATATACTTCCCTAATTATATTGTTTATAAATTAAAATAATAAAATTTATTAAAAATTTAATAATAATTTTTCATTTATAATGATAATTTCAAGCTTCAAATAAACATAAGTTATTTTTAATTTTTACTTGATACAATTATATTTATGGAGACATTTGGGAATAGCGTAAATTCAAGCTAGTGAAGCCAATAAACATCAATTTATTTATATAAAGCTTTTTGTATTGCTAAACGTCTTATAATTATGAATTTAAACAGATAAATATGAAATAAAAATAGCATGTTTTTCAGTAAAAAGTTTACTGAATTCTACGATAAAATCGAATTAAGGGACGATTTTAGGATAGTTTATTTTTTAAAAAATAAATTTGAATAATTAAAATAAAATTGCTATATTTATATGATACAATAAAACTATATTGTTGCTATATTAATATAATAATCTAAATTCTGAGCAAGAAAATTTTATATTGTGTTAATTTGAAATATTTTTTATTTATATAAATTTCACTTTTCAAAAATTTATATCACTTAATAATACTTTAGAGCTTGATTTATTAATCAAATATTTTTAATGGCTTATTCATGTTACAAACATTTCATCAACTTTAAAATTATAGCACAAAGCAGGAGAGATGATATTTTTAAAAACAAATCATTCTAAGATAATTATTATATATAATTATATTTAAATTTGAATTTTTTAGTAAAATATTTTAATTATTAGAGTTAATATTTCTAATACAATATTAATTTTAACATTTTAAAGTAATTTCTTTTAAATTCTAATAATTTTTATTAAATAAATATATATTTAAATAATTTGAATTGATCTCAAATTTAATTTAATTATAATAAAAAAAATTCAAATTAATACTTTGAAGATTCTTAAAGATTAATTCTTTTTACAAATCTTTTTACTTTAAAAATATTATATCGCTAGGCTATCTTTTGCTGTTTATTATAAATAATTATTTTGTTTTAAATTATTTCAATAAGCGTAGATTTAATTAATTTATTTATTTATTGTTTCTATTCAATGGACAAGTCCCTTGGATTAAGAAAAGCACAGTTCCTCTCAAGAACTAATACAATTCTATTAGCAGGTTCAAACAAAAAATGAAGCCCGAAGACATTTGCCAAGATAGAGAATAAATTATATCTTAATTTATAATATCAAAATCACCTATTTATTATCATAGATTTCAAAATAATTATATTTATACAAAATATATAGAGCTAGTAAGTAAAGAGATACAAGAAATCTTAGACAAGTTTCACTACTTTAATTTTAATAATTATGATAAATTAGTACAATTTTGATGAACTGAGATAAATAATATTATATTTTTAGAGGTATTATTGCCATATATGAAATATGTGGATAGTTTGAGTTATGAAGAAAATCCTGACTATGGATTCTTAAGACATCTATAATACATTATAATTTCATATTAAATTTTCTTATTTACTAAAATAGTTTTATTTTATTTATTTCTCATGAGTAAAATTATACTTGTAAAGGTTTTACTCGAAAAAGATTTGGTGCCAGACTCCATTTATGATTGGGACGTCCAAAAATTAAAAGTAAGCATCCCTGGATAATATAAGTAGTACTTTTTCATTAAATAATCATTTTCCCAGAATATAGAAAAAATATTTTAATTTATTTTATTAGAAATTTCCTATTTATAATTAATAACTCATTGTTAGAATATTGATACAATTATCTCATTTTATTTGTGAATTTTCACACCTAATCCTTTTTTATCAGAAAAGTGGTGTTTTATTTTTTCAAAAAACAAACTATAAACAATTATAATTACAATAAAAATATTAATAATTTTTTTTTTCTATGATCAATTAATTTTATAGAGAACATAATTAGATTTTTATTAGTTTCTAATAATCAATATCTTAGTGTTTGAAAGTTGAATTTAAACAAACATTAGGAGTATAATATTTCTAGTTTTAATAAAATGAAAAAATTAAAATACATTTATGATAAAAAAAGCCATAACTTTAAATAATAAATACTGAATTATTCTAAATATAGATAAATTTTCAGGTTAAATATTTATTCAATTTAATTGATTTTTATTGGAATAAACCTCCAATTCCTGCGGCACCATAAGCATAGTCTGGTGGGCAAGTGAGGGTGGCCTTTTGACCTTTCTAGAGTTGGCAGATGCCTTCGTCCCATCCTCTGATCACTTGACCTTCACCAACAACGAACTCGAGAGGCTCGCCTCTTGGGATGCTTGAATCGAAAACGGTACAAAATAATACAATAAATATTCACATGATTTTTAATAATTATAAAATAACCAATATTGCTTTACTAATTTTTTTTTCATTTTATATTAATTGAAGTACCGTTTGTGAGCTTTCCAGTGTAATGAACCTTGACAGTGGCACCAACGGGGCATTTTAAGCTCATAATTATTTATTAATTCATAAAAATAATAATTTTTTAAAAAATTATTGCCCTGTTTATGTTCTTTTTCCTATTTTGACTTAAAATGATATAAAAAGTATATTTATTAATTCTGCTTTTATTTAAATATTTTAATGTAATGGTTTTAACATAAAAAAAATTTACTTATCTATAAGATTAGATAATAAAATTAAAATTTCAATATTAACAATAATATGATAATTTATAAAGAAATTATATTGTTTTTAAAAGAAAAACTTAATTTCAAAAAAATCTTAAATAATTTCAACTTAATAATTTTAATGATAAGTTATGGGATTTTGATTGAGGGCCAGTTCCTTCGTTGTGCTTTTAAACGTTGAATTGAGTGGACATATCTTTCTAATATAATTTACTATTATTAATTTCAGCTAATTATTAATGAAATCGTTAGTATTTGTGACAAACCTACTGAATTCAATATCTTTTATCAATTACTTTTTATTCATTTTTATGCCTTTCAAAGAAAAGTTAAAATTATATTTGTTTTTCTTAAAGTATATTATAAGAATTGAATAAGTAATATATTTAATTAATTAGTTTAGGGATTATTATTGAATCATAATGAGTAAAAAATAAATATAAAAATAAATGAAAGTTCTTAATTGTTTTTAAGATTATCCTTATAATTTATTAATCTTTTTTATTTTAATATTTTTTCTTGGAAAAAATTATTCAAAAAAATAGATTTTATCTGATAATATGTTTGTTTGATAGTAACAAATGAAAATATGCAAGCTTTATTAACTTTTACATTTAATTATGATTATTAATTGACACTTTTGGACATTTCTATCTCATTTACTTTATAATAAACTATTAATTTGAAGATTTCCTTTCGAAATCATCTTAATTTTTAAAAATATTTTACTATAAGTTTATAAATTACTATAAATATTATCTAATTTGTTGGATGAGAATATAATTATTTTGTTTTTCATAAATTAGAGGGAATCAGGGTATTTGCAACGAGATCTGATCGTTACTAGTACAGGCGCTTCTTCATTTCAAGATTTTAATTTTAACTCACTTTTATTGTTAATATAATTCAATTATTACATGTAATATAATCAAAAACTTTTAACTTCTTATTATCTAGAAGATTTTTTGAATGAGATGTTGAATTAAAAGATTTTAGTATAATGACTATCAAACTATAAAAATTCAGATATAGGAATTTACCTAAAAATATTGTTTCAAATAAAACTTGACTTATTTAATAAGCTGAAAAATTTCAATGATATCCTGAGTTTCTAAAATTTAATTACTTTTTTAATTTAATTAACTCATAGCATAGAAAATATTATCTTTTTCATAAAAAATATACTCTTAATTGAAAAGTCAAGATTTAGTGTATTCATTATAAAATGAATTAAAGAAATAATTTTTTGAAATTAACTGATACCTAATTAATTTTAAAAATTAATTAGGTAGCTAAAGCTGAATTTACTAAATTATAATTACTTCCGAATTTAATATAAGCAATATTTTTACATAATAAAATTAAAAAATTTGTATTTTGAAAATTTTTCATATAAGTTTTGATTTAAAAAAATGTGTTAAATTATATAGTATACACTTTACTTTAACAATATTGTTTTGAATATTTATTTTAAAAGAGAAAATTAAAAAAATATTCATTAATATATTTTCACTTTATATAATCACGAAATTAAAACTTTAACCATTTTTTTAATTTGATAATAGCTCTGAGTGCTGTTTGCCAAAGTATTTCTATTGCATCGATTTTCTTTACAGCTAGTCATTGATTTCTAAATTTTATTCCTCAAAACTTTTATCTTAAATTCTACTTGGTTGTTTACTATCTTCTTCGTCATCTGCATCACTCTCATCTTAAAAAATTATAAATTATTTTAAATTATTTGTTTTTAGTATTAGAAGTAAGGAAAAAGATATATTTAGGTTTTTAAATGAAATAAGTTTTCAAAGTTCTAGATATCTGTACACTTTTTCTTTTAATATATTTTACTTTGTATTCATTTAAAATTTTCAAAATTTACAGTTATTTTAAATCAAATATACAAATTAATAGCGTTAAGTTTATTGTTAATAGTTTATATCTTGTATATGAAAAAATTGGTTAAAATATGAATAAGTTATTAAATTAATACTAATTTATATTTAATTAATCAATGAAAGAACTATTTAAAAAAAAATTATAGTTGTAGAAATAACAATATTTTAATTTTGGTAACTTTAAAGAACGTATTTTTTAATATCTTGAGGAAAAGTAACTTTTTAAAAATCTTCTTTGAAAGGATTGCTATTTTTGCTAGGTTAAAGCTATAATCTTCTAAACTAAGACTGCCTGGAAAGATCTCTCTACCCCCCATTAATATCAAACTTATTCTTTGAGTCATTTATTTTTCTAAATTTTTCTGATTAAATCTATGAGGGTATTAATATTTTTATACGAAATATTTTGTAATTTTTTTAGAAAAAAAAACAAAATTCTTGTCTAGATACTAAATTTTAATTTATTAATGATCAATCCTATAAAAAATAATTATTAATTCAAAATTAAGTGATAATCTATAGTTAAGTTACTTTTTATATAAATAAATAAATATGAAAAATTAAAATATTATATTTACTAAACAAAATGGTTTTTTTTATATAAATAAATCTTTAAAAGTGTAATTTTATTTCTACTTATATTCTACAAAGATTTCAAATAATATTCTTTGATTATTTTAATTAAAATTAACAAACTATAACCAATAATTTTAATTTTCATTAAAAAATATCTGATAAATTACATCAGTTAACATGATTATTAATTTTGACTTAAAAAACCACATCTCCTTAGAAATCTGATTGTTTTAATTTATATTAATAAATTTTAATTTTATATTATAAAAATGACACAATCTATATCTATATATAATATCATTATTAATAATATCATTACTTATTATAATAATTGCTTTAGTTTCCATATGGGACAGTCATAGATTTGGGTGATTATTTATTTATGTCAAAATTTGATGCAGTTTAAAGTTTCATATCTTCTTGCTATTGTTAAATTGTGTTTAACTAAGGAAATTTATGTAAGAAATAGTATCTAAGCATAAGATTGATTAAACTGCACAATCAATGATTAACTTATTGAATAATAAAAATTAGAACATCAATAATAAGCACGATAAGTTTATATATTTTTAAGGATCCGAGATAACTCTACAGTTATAATGGCCTATAAGCACATTTGATGTCATTGAAGTGGTAAATAATATAGAGAAATTATTGCATTTACTATTTAATTAATATTTCTTAAATTATTACTAAGCTGTCAAGTTTGAATAATGAATCAAAACCCCAAAACCCTTTCAGTAGTTTGATTGAGTTTTTGATTGATAAAAGTAGACTATTAGTGTATTCTTTATTAGGGTTTTAATAGGGTTTATGTAGGGGTTTAATGTTTAAATATTAGTATTTTAAGTGAGTATATGCGAGGTTTGGGGTCAGTTTATGACAGTGAGTATATAGATTTATTGTTTAAGTTGCGATATGGATGTGATGAATATAGTGAATAACTCAAGCCTGTTCTGAATTATACGTCTATAGCAAGGCTACTCCATAAATCTCCAGCAACTGTGAGGTCTCACTGTCTATTAGCATTGAATTTAAAGAGATAGCATCTTAATTCTAAGCCTAAGAGACCCTTAAAATTTTAGCAGCATCATATTGAATATCTTATTAATGATAAGACTCTTAAATACTGGGCTCATTTCTCTCTAGCCTAGAGGGCTGTGATGTTTCATCGCCAATTTCCTGAGCTTCATATATCTGCTTAATCTATAGCTAACATATATAAAAAGAATGGAATATCTTACAAGACAGTCAATCGCATTAAGAGAGTGATTGACTTTAATGTTCCATTTTATAAGGATAATTTAAATTATATAATCGATTAAATGCAGAGGTCTTAAGAGCATAATATAAAGTTCATACACGCTGATGAAGCTGTATTTCCGTTTAATACCTTTATATCAAGGTCTTGGTATAAGAGGTATAGTAAGATTGAAGTTTATGATTAAAAGGTTAAGGTTTAAACTCATGCTATTCTTGGAGGAATAAGTGAAGATAGTGGCCTCGAGACTTATGTTATTCACCCTCGTTCTATAAAGACTGAATAATATATTAAATTCTTGCAATATCTCAGAGATAAGTACACTGACTAAGAAATTATTCTATTCGTTGATAACTTGTCAGTTCATAATTTAAAGACTCAAGGAAGGAATATGAAAGGCTAAATATAACACCTGTATTTAATGTTCCTTACAGCCCTTAGTTCAATGATTATATTGGGGTTATTGAAAGGTCATTATAAGAAATTGCTGCTCTACCATCTGATGCATGATTTAAAGATAGATACAGTCGATTTTATTAAGAGTGCTGCTAAGAGAGTCAGCGATGAGAAAGCTAAAGTATGCGCAAGAGAAGGGAGATTTTGTGTATATAAATAAGTTTTAGATTTAAATGAATGAATAAGTTCACATATTTAATTTTCACGTAAAGGGATTTGGCTTCTCTTTCTTTTCTTCCTCTTAGGGCTTGCTTGGGCCAATGTTTCTTCTCTTAGTGCCAGCTTCTGCATCTATGTTCATCTCTTCTGGCTTTTATAAATCTTTGAAGAGCCCTTACTCAATTCATGCTTTACTTGAGACTTTCTCTCTCTGTTTAATTTGCTGCGCTCTTTCATCAAGTATATTGCAGTACCAGGTTTTTCTATTAAGTTAGAGGACTAAGCTTACTTGAGATGGAAGGATGCTTTTGAAGTTCCTACAGCCAGGTATCACTTATTTTAATACCTTGCTTCTCTTTTTCTTCAGGTGAGATGCTGTATCGCTTCTTGTGAGCTTCTTAAATAACTTCATTTAAGTACTCAGGTTTCAGAGAGTTGCAAGAACACCAAAGAAGAAGTTTCTCTCTGGCAACTTATTAGAGAGCTGTAGCTTTGATGGAAGGTAGAGATCTACGTCCGGATCGCTCATAGCATCGTCATATAGGTTTGTCACTGATATTTCAGGGTAGTTAGGTATCTCTATCATCCTAATTTCATTAGACTTAAAAGCTTTTTTCTTCACTCAGTAAGGCTTTTAAGAATGAGATTTTAGTTCCCTCCTAAGTCGGCAAGAACAATCCAACTATAATGGATTTATTAATTTTCTTAAGAACTTACCTTGCTATACCAAATATCTATAAAGGTCCTCTTTACTTCGAAATTTTCCTATTAAATCTTGAGATTAAATTCTCTTCATTGATCATTCATAGACTTCATCTTGGTTCCTCTTTCTATATATTTTAATTAAATTTAAAATTATGGATATCCATTCTAAGTTTATTAAAATCTTACTACTAAATAGGGAGGACCTACTGGAGGTCAACCTTGAAAAGATATGAGGAGAAGCATTGAAAAACTTGCTCCAAGTTTCACAGATTGATTTCCATTTTTATCAAACTTTCTCCATTAAATTGCTCCTAATAATGTTTAATTATTTTAGGAGGTCCTCCAAATTAAGTTCAAACTTTATTAGGAGTTAAATTTTAAGGTTAAAACTTAATTAGGAGCATATTAAATTTAAAAATGTTTAATAACTTTACCTCCAAATTAAGTTCAAACTTGATTTGGAGGACCTCCTAGAGAAACAAAACTTCATTAGGAGTATTTTAATTTACTAAAATGTTTAAAATTCTCATAAAATATGTCAACTTAGAGTCTTTTATGGTTAGTTAATTTTCTTACCTCTCAGCAAAGAATCTACCAGAGTGTCTTATACTCGACTACTATAGTTTATCAAGGTATATTTTATCATTATTATAATAAAATATATCAGCAAACTAAAATGAGCGCTAACCTGTTAAGAAGAGCGGCATTACTTGGATCAAGTCAATAAAAGTTATCATTCCAGAAACCAAGAAAAGTAGAGACCAGAGACGCTTGTACTCAGTGGGAGCCTACTTATGACAACTTTGACCAGTCTAGCTTTGAGATTTAAATATAAGTTAAGTAGGAGGTTATCAAAGAAGCTGTGCAAATTGAGGAGGAGGTTAAACAACCCGCCATAGAGCATTAATAAATCCCAGCCAAAGTTGATTATTAATGCAAAGAATGCAATAAAGTTTTCCCTTACAAGTCAACTTATAAGAGACACTTGAGAGATATACACAACGATATGCCAAGGTTATATCTCAAGCATTAAAAGAAAGATGGGAAGTATGTCTGTGAGTTCTGTGAGAAGCCATATTCTCATTCTAGAAACCTCAAAGTGCACTTAAAGAAAAAGCACAATTAAAGTTTTGTCTTTATTCATGAACCCACAGGGAATAGATTCCTCTAAAAGAGAAGATCAAGAAACCCAGTGGAGTCTCTTAGAGTTGAAGTCTAGAAGTAAGTTAAAATGAAGAAAGCAGTCAAGAACTTTCCAGTCTCTGAGATCAATAAAATCATGGTTAAAATAGAGGCAATGAAGATTCCTATATTAAAAATTATTGACTTAGATTCTTGCCTAGAAAGCTACCTCACTCTTGAAGATAAAATAGAGAAGAGAGTCATTACTGATGAATAATATGCTTATAAGATATATCCTTTCAATTGCTTCCTTGCTGATGAAAAGTTCCAAATGGAATTTGCTAATGAGTATTATGCTCTTTAAAAGGCAAAGTTAAATGAGTGTAGGCATATCATCTAGCTTGATGCTATTTTACTTGGTAAAGATCATGTAGCCTTCAGGCTTCCTTTACTTGAAATGACTTACAGAGAATTCTTATCTGACAATAGATGTCAGAGATAAATTGGCTAGATAGTATAGCAGATAGTTGAGGGATTGAAGAAGCTTCACAAGCTAGGTTATGTTCATAGAGACTTAAAGCCAGAGAACATCATGATGAACTTTCAGCCTCTTAGAGTTTATATTATTGACTTCAACAGAGCTCAAAGAGTGCAAGCCTCTGCATAAGGAAATGTATACGGCACTCCTGGATATTTCCCAGAGAGAGAGAGGATTGGAGAGATGGAGACACTTAATGGGATATCTGGGCTCTAGCAGTAATAATAATAGAGAGCGACATGCCAAGAAACGATTACTTTAGCTGCAGGGGTGAGAGAGATTCTAAGCAGAGAATCAAACAATATCTCGATAAAAATAAAATAAATGGAGGTCTCAGAGAACTTGCATACTCAACTATTATCAAGCCAAGCTAAGAGAATTAACAAACAATAGAAACAATCAAACATCAACTTAGAAAGATAAAATTCAGAGAACTGCCACATGACTCTAAGCTTATGTTTGTGTGAAATATTTATAAAAACTCGCTTGTTATACTCACTTAAAATACTAATATTTAAACATTAAACCCCTACATAAACCCTATTGAAACCCTAATAAAGTATGCACTAATAGTCTACTTTTATCAATCAAACAACTGAAAGGGTTTTGGGGTTTTGAATGCACTAATAAAATAGCTTTAGCTTACAAGTAAAAGCTATTTTTTACTTTTACTTGTATACAAAGCTTACTTGATAGGGAAGGATGGTAATGTCTATTTCATAATAGAGAATGAGTAGACTTTTACTTTGTGCTATACTATTTGATTTTGGCTTTAATTAGAATTAAATTAAGATGTATGATTGTATTTTGAATTGAGTTTACTTTAAAAACAAATTCTTTTTTTCATATTGTTTTTATACCTATAATATTTAAACTTTTCTATTCTGGAGCCACGACCAAAACTCATTTCAATTCCAGAACTTGTATTCTTTACTGAATGACCCCCTCCTAAATTACTATTTTGAATTGGACTTATATCCCCTAAATTTCCCACATACCCCGAAACACTTTGACCTCTTATATTGTTGTTAACATTTACTAAACCTATTTTCAATTCTCATGAGCTTCCATTATAAACTTGATCTTGATTTTGATTCTATTTTTTATTAAATATGCAAAAAATGATAAAAACAATATTAAAAATTATAATCATGCTGATTTTATAAATATAAAGCAGAGATTTAATAAACTATGAATTGATCATGAAAATGCATAGCAAGAAGAAATCTTAGTTTTCTAGATTTCTTATAAAAATATTACCTTTTTTAAGAATTTTTATAAAAAACAAACTTCACTCTCATCAGCATTTATTTCAAAGAAAAAAATTAAACTCAGATATAATTTTGAAACATAATTATTTTTTAGAATATCTTCTCAGTATGCATCAATAAATCATAATCTTAAATTGTGTTTCTGTTTTTAATCACTCATCCCTACAAAAATTCAATATTATATCTATATTTAAAAACTTTTGACTTAAAAAGTTAATAGATAGGTCGCACCTTTCCGAATGTGGAACTCTAAGTCAAGTAAAAGGATCATAACTGATCCACTTAGACCACTAAAGTAGGAAGTTTAATAAGTCGACCAAAGCGCCTGCTCCCCTTCGTCCATTGAAGACGAAGTGGACCTTATTGCTTACTTCAACGATAAGCAATAAGAAAGATTAGCGGACTTCGCTATACAGGGACTTCTGAGTATCGACCTCAACCACCACCACCAAGCCAATCTCCTAGCGCTAGCAATAGACGAGCCGAGTAACACTGACTTTTACTCAACGAGATTCAAGGAAGAGGTAGAGGCAAAGATCAGAATGAGAAAGCTCAAAGAACAAAGAGCCAACAGTCCCTAAACTTCACAAATGAGCCTACACGACATGGAAATCCGAGAACAAGCAAGTTCAACAAAGAGTCAGGCCACATTCGCCCATACCTTTAGTTAAAATTCACTATTTAATAGTAATTCAAATAACAAACTATTTAACTAAGACTCTAAAGAGGTCACATAGAGTAGCAACCTATTCAATAATACATCTAATAACTAGGTAAATTTATTCAATAGTTCAAACACAAACCTACAAACTCTAGACATCTGGGGCAAGCCATTCTCTCAGCCGAGACAAACGCCGCCAACCTGGAATGATCTTTTCAAACCAAATTGCTCACTATCTTAACAATTCAACATCCACAAAACCCAGAGACCCCTAAAACAAAACCCCCTCTACAACCCTAATCCAATCTTTTAGTAGAATCTTTTTGCCAAAAAACCCACTACTAAATAGGAAGAAATTAGAGGCTAAGGTAATGACGCACTTGAGGTACTAAATAGGGAAGTAAGAGAGACACGTATACCATAAAATATACTTTTTGACCAAACTCAAAAGACAACATAATCTCCTCAAACAATAGTAAAAGAACCCCACATACCTCCACCTACGCTTCAGTCAAAGAATGAACACACCAATGACAAACCAGAAGCTCCCAACCAAGCGTCTCCATACTTGCTTAAAATATCAGAAAACTTTTCTGTTGACATCAGAAATTAGGAAAAAAAACACCACACCTGATCAGATCCAAAGATATAAATATTAATAAGGAAATTTATTAGATAGATCTAATGGTTGAATTACAATCACAACATTAATATAATAAATTTGGAAAACTAGGATTTCTTACCCAAAGAGACTAAAAATACAAAGATTAAAAAAATAGTTGTACTCTTAGTAATGTGCAGAGACTCAGTAACTTCGGGAATCTAAATATAGACTTGGAAAACTTATAGATCCAAGATTCGAAAGTAAAAGTGATTCAAAAAGATGAATAACATACCAAACATGAGAAAACCAAATTCATCAAGAAGAAGAAAAGAAAGTGAAGAACAAACAGAGCAGGCACAGTTGACGACAAATAGACAACTTACGGTCTAATTTGAAGGAAGAATTTCTTGCAACAAACAAGACTCCTTAAACATTGAAAGGGCTTGTCCCTTTATATATATATTAAACATATTTTTGATCGGGGGTCCCCAGAGACCTCAATGTGATCACATTATTATTATTATTATTACTATATTTAAACTTTTATAAGATATTCTATTGATGAAATTATTGTTGTAATTAGCCAATTTCAACATGTCCGCTTTTTGAAAGAATATTTTAGTACTAAAGATTG
This sequence comes from Oxytricha trifallax, assembly GCA_000711775.1. NCBI lineage: Eukaryota > Ciliophora > Spirotrichea > Sporadotrichida > Oxytrichidae > Oxytricha > Oxytricha trifallax. The sequence goes on along the minus strand of ARYC01000585.1, from coordinate 22,856 downwards.
TTACTTATATTTAAATTCACCATATTTGGAGATTAACGGCCCATTCCGCTGTGTCTCGAGCGACCACAAGAAGATCCAAATTTAAGGCGAGATCCACCAGAGCTCATTGAAAATTCCATTTATTTTTCATATTTTGCATTCACATTGTTTAGACTTTCAAAATTATAAATTAATAAATTTGTAATCTTAAATAATATTGTGAAAAAACGTGAAATTTTAATTAAAATAATTAAAGTTATAGAAATATATTACTTTATTATAATTTATAGGGATTTCATATTGTTGTATTTAATAATTTAAGAATTTATTTATACCTTCGTAACTTCTGGAAATAAAGTTTAATAAAAAATTATGAATTTATATTATTTGTTGATATTTTATAGTCAATACTTTAAAATTTATAAAAAGATATGAATTAATATAGTTTGATATTTTATTTATGTTATTAGAAGTGTTTGAAATAAACATTTTAAAATTTTTTAGAATTTAGATCAAACTTCCATTTTATTAATTTACCTAAAATTATTTAAATTTTTAAAAAAAATAACAATCTATTAAAAATTGAATTTTAATAATATATATTATATTATTTGAAATACATTCTATATTCAGAAAAACTTGTACTATTTTAATTTTTTACTCGTTTATTTTATTAAATATTGTAGAAATACATTTGAATTTGGAAAATTAGTTATAATTAAATTAATAATAATTCAAAATCGTGGCAGTTAAAGTAGGCCAATTTAAACGATCTTGGGCTCATTCGATAGAGAATTCAAAATTAGCTGGACTTTACTATTGGCGGTACTATTTTATCGTATCCCTGGAGCGAGATAACTCGACTTTAATTAAACACATCTAAATTCATTTAATTATACCCTCACATTAAACTCAAGTTATCTCGCTCCAGGGATACGATAAAATAGTACCGCCAATAGTAAAGTCCAGCTAATTTTGAATTCTCTATCGAATGAGCCCAAGATCGTTCAAATTGGCAAACTTTAACTGCCAATAATTTAATTAATTAATTATTTAATTTAAATTAATTTCCCAAATTTGAATGTATTTCTACAATATTATTACTTTCAATATAGGATTCAAAAAATTTGCTATTTTGAGAATTACAATTGGAGAAGCCTCCTTTACTTGGCCTTTGTAGGATATTACTGTTAAATTATAGAAAATTCTAGGGACTCAACAACTATTTTCATAGAAATATATAATAAAAATATTTATCCTATTTATTTAATAAAAATGAACTATTGCTAGACTTACTTTGAATCTGAACCATTATCCACATTCCTAAGAGGAGATTTACTTGCATAAACTTTCTTCATTTGTTATTAACTAATTTAGAAAGATGGATGTAATCTATTAAAAAGAAATTATATGATCTAAGTAAGATAAAATCCTTAAACTACTCAATTGTATATTATAATTTCACAATATAATTAACTAGAAGAAAATAATAATGAAAAGTTAAAAAATATTAATCTATTGACATTGTTGCCATTACTCAATTTTGGTATGGGTTTTTTATACGTGACTAAGTTTGATCCTAACATATTTTTATCGTCATGTTAATTACAATAATATATCTCACGTATTTATCTTAAATTATGAATATTATTCCCTTTAATTTGCATGTAATTTATTATATTAAAAAATGTTCTGTGTTCATAGGCTACTCATTTACATGCTTATTAGTATTATTTAGATAAAAAATGAGCAATTTAGGTATAAATAGTAAAAACTTAGAAAATTTAAATATTTTTTCAATTTCTTGCAATATAAAATTTGGATTTAGAGTTAGCTCTGACTACATTTACAGTTTGATGGTTTAGTTTTAGGATAGATCCATTACTGTTTTTATTATAAATTGATGCATGTTTCTCAGATATTCTCTTTTTTAGGGATATTTACTAATTATTATACAATTTTAAAGTTTTATAATTATAAAAAGTATTTCAACCTGATGTATAGATAGGTTTAGTTTGAGTGGAAATTTAAAGTTAAGATTTTATTTTAATATAAAAATAAAAAGTAGTTTAATGTATTGTTCAGGTATTATAGAAAAAAAGTACTAAAATTGTACCCCCCAGATCTTTTCTACCAAGATTCTCGACTATTTTTATTGATTATTAACGTCAAGTGATTGATCGTTATTAGATATATTAATTAACTCAAATGGCAATTTTCCCTCTATTGCTTACTTATTATCTCTTTAAATCATAAAATACATTTCATAAGAGAGTTTTATAAATTTATTTTTTATTAAAGCAATAACCCCTAACTCTTCGAGTACTAATCGAAAGCTGGATTAGTATAGTATCCTCTAGCCATAACTCCTGCTAAACTGGAATTTCTAGCTTGCAAGTCAGAAGAATTATAGTTTGAAGGCACTTGTCGATCAGATTGCTTTAGTCTATTAAGGGTTTTCTTTTCGTTTGATTCTCTTATTTCACGATCAACTATGCCTTTTTTGTTTTCTTATAATTACAAATATTTCAAATTAATAAATTTATGATAAAAAAATTGGATGTAATTTGTTTATATATACATTAATACTAAATTTCTTAGGAGTGCTCATCTACTATTCTGTCATTCAATAATTAAGATTAAATTACTGTAAATAAGTATAATTAAATTTTAATTAATTATCCAGCATGTGCGTGGATGAAATATTGGTGATATGATATTGATTTTATGAGTATGCTCCTGTTTAGCCACTACTCTGACGTATGCCATTAACACCACTTTTATAAAATTATTTCATTCCATTTAAATTATTAAATTAAATTTTATAATGAGAATTGGAGGTGTTATCCCACCCAACGCCACATTAATCTTCGACGTCGAGCTCATTGACTTCAAGTGAAGCGAGTGACACTTGTGAAATAAAGAATTGAATGAAGAGCAACGATTAAAATATTTATGATTAGGGAAGCATCTTCGATTCATTGTTGGTTAATTACTGATGAAGGGATCTTTCGAAAATATCAGAGATAGATTATCATTTTTTGAAAATTGATTTAAATTAATCAATTTTAATAGTAATAAATTTTCATTTTTATTTTGAAATTAGATTGAGAGCTTCACAGTTTTGTTAGTAATGATGAATCGAGGAAAACTACTTCTTTAACATAACTTAATTGTATTAAAAGATTTGAAAAAAATGTCTTTTCAATATATAACTTTAAACTTCATTTTTTATGTTAAAACAATCTACCATTTATTCATCCATATTTATTCTTAAAATCACGATTCTCTTTCGCAGTTTCATTATTTCAGACCACTAAGAAAATATTTATTGGCAAATTAAAAAAAATTCCATTAGTTTATATATATATATAATATATGTGGTAAGTTCAGGCATATTAGGTGAAATACTGTACGTGATGCTCTTTTTGAGATTGTCAAACATGAGCCTACCTTGTTCAATGCCCAATACTATTGTGCTGAAATCATCTGTCAACAACAATAAGTCTGCTGCATTTTTGGCAACATCCGAGCCACTGCCCATTGCAATTCCAATGTCTGCTTTCTTAATTGCGGGAGAGTCATTTACACCGTCCCCTGTTACAGCTACTATATGGCCTGCTCTTTAACAAGCATCTACTATCAGCAGTTTATTATTTAATACTAAATTACAACAACTAATCTGAATATTATTTTCAAAATATAATATCATAAATGTATAAATTTCAAATATAAGCTTATATTTTATCGGTTTTGATATCCATAAAAATAAGCAATTATTAATCATATCTAAATCATTTCTAGTTAGAATTTTGAATACTAATGATTAATTAAATTCTCATTTAAGTATTTTAAATATTTTCATAATTCATATTTGTATCTCTATTTTAGTAAGTCAGCCGAGTCTTATGTTGCTGTTTATCGTCATACCAGCTCCGGACGAGTTTCCTCTGCTTTTCACCAGGTCCTAATATCAGCGAACCCTGAGTTTCGAACCACCTACCGAATAATAGTTGGTCTGTCGACCAATATTTCCGAAACTTTCATTATTTATTTAATTAAAATTCTATTTTTCCTGTAAAGATTAAACAAATAAACCTCAGTTCCAAATTAACAAATATTTCTTTATTACAAATAGTTTTTGTGAGGGTGTAGTTCTGGCAAATACAACCTCTGGTTTAGAGATCCAATCAAGCAAAAATCTACCTTTTTCTGGATCAGTATCTTCTAAGGTTTCCTACTCCGCATGCTTCTAAGCCAATAAGTCTCCATGAATAACCACAGCCTGACATTTCTCCCAAGCTTTTATATTTATTAATTAAACAACTGTGAAGTTTTAAATGTATCTCTTTAATTTTTGAAAATAATCAATTAATTTACCAAGCTTCTTCCTCAGACATTCCAAGATCGTTAACCATATAGTTATATTCTAACTTTTGATCTGTTATAATGTTTACTTTATGAGCGATAGCTGCAGCTGTTGGGGGTTAGTCACCTGTTACCATTATTACTTTAACTCCAGCCTTTTTGCATATCTTTTTCCCCCTATTATAATTGAATATCTAAATAAATCTAAATACTTAATATCAAAACAGATTGATCAACTTTTAATCTAGGTGGGTCATTTAGAGATACCAAGCCTATGAGGCATAAGTCATTCATAGGAAACCATCCCTCAATCTTTTAATATTAAGCATCCTCGTATGTTCGTACATGCTACCATTCACATTTAAATGCTATAATAAATTCTGCTCAATAGATCAATTAAAGTTCTATATGAAATACTTAGAATAAATTGCTTCCAATTCTTCATGTCAAATTAGTAGTTTTATCCATGCTTAAAGTACCTATCATTTTCTAACCTGTACCTGGCCACAGCAAGTACTCTCTCCCCCTTCAATCCAAATTCTTTATTTGCTAATTGCACTTACTGCTAGTATTCATCATCAAAAACTACTTCCTAACCCCCAATTAAGATTCTTGAGCACCTACTTAGAATTCTCTCTGGAGCTTATTAATGATTTAAATAAAAATAATAATAATTTAAAATATATAAAGCTCCTTTCAAGATCACCCAAACGTCTCTTTAAAAATCCAAATTAGAATTGCTTATGGTTAAGTTTATTGGATTTAAGTCTCTAATCGCCAGGTTAAACTTAATCTCAGAGTTGAATGGTATATATTAAAATATAATAAATCTAATTGACCCAAGAATCAATTTACAAACTAATTGGAAAGAAATGCTAATAATTTACAAAAATTAATGTACTATTATCAATAAAATTTTGAATATTAAATATAACTTATACCATAATTGAGATTATATACTTGTATATTTTTTAAATAAAATAATAAACTACAAGAATATTAAGTATAATACTGTACGTCTATTATTTACCATAATTATTTTTATTATAAAATAATTATTGGTATTTGACACTCGATTATTTAATCATTCACTTAGTAATTGTATATAGGGAACCTCTCTCTAGTACATTGAATATCAAAAATATGATGAGCAAATTGAATCAACCCAGTTTCTGAGGCATCACCGTAGACTGTCCTATCTCTAACTGGCATTCTTTCCTCTGCTGCTTTTAAAGCTAAAACAGCATCATTGCGATCAGTTTAAGTCAACTAATTCAAATTTTTATAGTTTTTATCCTTAACTCTGTTAATATTACATAATAATTAAAAATCTAATATCAAGCAAGCATATTGCTAAAATAAATTTACCATTTATTTGTTTTTTTACTATAAAGCCTATAATGTCTTGCTCAGAAGGATCATAGTTAAACTTAGCTTTTGAGCAAAGAACAATTAAAAGCAATAAAATATACGATAATACTGTATTTTTTTAATTTATAGTATAAATTATTCCCAAAATTAATAATAAATATATAAAATTATCTTTTTTTAAAGATTTTTGAGGTTTCAATGCTCTGAGTTAAATCCCTAAAATCTTTATCATGAATGTTATAAACTTTTATAAATTTTCATAAGAAAAGTAAAATTTCTTTAAATAATATGATTAAGTATAATCCAGATCTTCGTAACCAACTTAATTTAAAAGAACTTCTTGATAATTTCTGCTAGCATCTTGAATTCGACCACCACAGAATATATGACTTACAGTCATTCTATTTTGAGTTAAAGTTCCTGTCTTATCACTGCAGATGCAACTTGTGGAGCCTAGAGTCCTTATTAATCAAAAATAAAGCCCTTTAAAATTTGTATACTTTATACGAGTATTTCATTTAAATGTAATTAAAAGCTAAACTTAACAAATTCATAATGTATTAAAAAATGTTGAGTCTCAACTGATTGCATATTTTTAACCAGTACTTTACGTTCAGCCATTTTTTAAGCAGATAAAGCCATGCAGACAGTCATAGTAATCATAAGTCCTTCTGGCACATTAGCTACTACTACTCCAATAACAAAGATTAGAATTGGAAGTACATCTTAGCTGTAAGCTAAGTTTATCAGGAATGTGATTACACCTAAGGATAGTGCAATAATTTTAAAACTAAAACTTCTACTTCTGTTAATAATTGAATAAGTTTTTTTAAAAATAAATCTATCTCATTTTCTAAGCTTTCTTTTTTACATCAAAATAAAGGTTCCTAGAAATTCAAATTATTTTTCTTAATGAAATAAATCAACAAATTTTTTTCACAATATTCATTTAGAATTAATTTTTAAATCCTTTCAAATCCAAATATAATTCAATTATTACAATTTTATTTTAAGTTTTAATTGTGAATACTTTTATAAACCTATTTATTTCTTATGAAATAGGGGACTCACCACCTTCTGCACTTTAAGCCAAATTAGCGATTTAACCAATTACAGTATTATCCCCTGTTTTGAACACTAACCCTACACCTGATCCATTTACACTTTAAAAAAATAAAAAAAGTAATTATTTACACAAGCTGTGCCAAAGAATGCTACGTTTGGAGATTCAAAGATATTTGTAGATCTTTCTGAGGGAATTCTTAAAAGTTCCTCAGACTCACCTGTAAGAGATGAATTATTAACTTTCATCTCACTGCTCTTTATTATAATTATGTCTGCTGGTATGTTATCGCCTATCTATAACTAAATTGGCAAAAATACATTGAGAATATCTGATTATTTATTATAAACATCTACTATATCCCCTGGTACAAGATCCTTAGCGTCAATATCCTTTTACTGTCCTAGTCTCCATACTCTAGCCTTAGGTGGTATAAAATCCTTAAACTAAGCCATGATATTAATAATGCAATTTATAAGAATTGAAATGCAAATTACTATTTCTTTTATAGAATTATTTTGTTAAAAATTAAATATAATTGATTTTAAAACATTTTATTTAATATTTGCTGCTTTACTAGATTAGTAAAATGCCAAGATGCTTGTGATAGTTACTACTATTATCAAAACTATGCCTAAGTACAAATTTGATCTATCTTGTTTATTTTCTTGAAGATCAAAACCAATAAAACACAATATTGACCCAGCTATAATTAAAACATCGTTCATATACTTTAATTAATTTTGGAATAAATTTATAAATGTAGACAAGACTTATTTTTTCTACTTATCAATTATTTATATATATATAGCAAATAAAGGTTATATAAGTTATATTAGCAGGTAGTTGAACAGACCTGTGAAATGAAGCAAGAGTTGGAATATCCAAGGGATTTGCCTCTTTTAAGTCAGACTATTTGGACCAAATTTATTTTACTTATCCTTCACCTAATTTTCGTTGAGACCCTAGAATGTCAAATCAGTTGGAGACTTTTTGACACATGTGTCAAGTTACTTTTCAAGTTTTTCTATTTCAAGCATGTGTTCTCTCTATATACTTATGTTAGAACTTAAAGCTAATAGAGTATTTCCAAAAATAAAATAGATATTGACAACGAGAGAAAGATGGAACTTATACTTACCCACAATCTGATTTTTTCTGTAGAGGCAACAGCTTAAGTAAGTCCACTCTCCTTTGCCCCACTTCCTTTTTTCTTTCCTTTCTATTTTTGACTATTTATTTCATCAATCTTTGCCATGTTTACTATTTCGACTCTCTAATACTCTTGACTATATAAAACTTGTTCAAAATGACTTCTTAACAGAGTGATGACAAGAATATCACAAATAATTGAGTTTTCAGTTTAATGGTAAACTTACACAATTTATTCATAAAATATCGACACATTGCTTAAACTTGGGTCTTTTCTCATTGATAAATTGCTTGCACCCCTTTCACTATTCACAAATAATACTATAAGTTGTTCTGTGAATAAAAAATATTTACAAAACAAAATAGTATTATAAAAATAAAAGCTTTCCCCCTGATAATTTTTTATTAAGATTCTTGTAAGGAAGGGATTTGGCTTATTTCTATTCTTAAGAAATCGAAAATGAAATTCTTTGACTAGAATCACCTCCCTTTGATAGTTATTCTGACTTTGATAATTGATTTTTATTGTATATTTAAAGGTAGTTTTCTTGTCTCATGCAGTTTAATAAAATCTTATTAATAATAATAATAATGTTAATAAGATTAACTTGATTTATGTAACAATAAGATTATCTTAATAATAATAATAAGAATTTTAAGATGATTGAGAAATAATTAATTGAATTTCTTATAAAATTGAGAAATATGCCTGAACTGTTTCCAGTTCTCGTTTACACAATATTGCAAGTACCACTGCCTTTATCATCCATTTTAATGCTCGCTATTTAATACCCCAATATTTGTTTAATTTAAAAATGTTTTAAATACTTTTCACAAAATGAACAAATCTTACATGTTATTTTTTTAATTTAGAAAGTTTTCATTGCTTTACGATTTGATATTTGTTTTCTAAATATTTATTGAAGCTTCCAGTTACTTTAAACTGAGCTTATTAAGTTATCAAGCATTTTAATTAATTAGTTGTATTGAAAAAATCTTAAGTTTAAATCCTTGATTTTTTTAATTAAAACCAATCGAATTTAATACTCGTTACAATTTTGATTCAATTATTAACTTTTTTATAAAAAACTAAATTTATAGTAAAATCTTAACTAATTAATTAAATACTATATTTCTTTTCAGAATTTTGGTATTTGATTTGTGTTGGAACTGATCTTGTCCCAGCTATATCTCTGGCCTATGAACGAGCAGAACTTGATAAAACCTAAATCGAAACTTCATAAAGAATTAAGAGATTAAATAATAAATAAATATAAAAACACTTTTTTATAATTTTTTGAAATTTGAGGTTTATTTCGGGGAAAAATAGTTTCATAACTAAATTAATAGTTAATAATATTCATATAATTATCGTGTTTTCGTTTCTAGAATTCGAAATTTAAAATATATTTATTAATAAAAATTTTTTAATATATATTTATATATATATAAACCCCAAAACCCCAATACATAAACCCCAATACATATATGCGTGATAAATCTATAAGTTGGTATAGTGATGATTTAATATCGATAAATAGCGAAATTCCAAACTTCACAATTTAACTTATTATGAGAGGGCCAATTCAAGAGTCTTAGAAAAAGAGTCTTTAAGAATGCTGCTAATTGCAGTTTGAGTGTTCTAGTGATCATATATTGTTGAAAGTGTTCCTTATTTTATACTTAGTCCATATGTCCATAAAATCCAGTAGCTTTCCCAACTACTTTTTCCAAAAATTCAACTTTAGTATAAACCCCCCCCCTCTTATAGGGTCTAAAATCCAGTCTGAAGTCTAGAATCCAAAGCCAGTCTGGACCCCTTCAACCATGACCTCGATTTTCGAAAACGAGTGCCTTTGCTTTCCATTCTACTTTCACTGCACATTTCTACTGGTTATATGTACGTTATGAACAGTGTAGGGTTGAATTCGCCATTAGGCCCTCGGATTTTTCGATTTTTCCAAAAAGCCAATTTTCAATGAGGCCAGACTCGAAAAGCGCTCAAAAGACCCATGGCGGGTCCGCCATTTCTTGCAAGCCTATTTTTTTCACCTTTATATGTTGGTATTAACATAAGCAATGCATTTGAACTGGTTTGCGGGCTGTAGCTCTTTAAATCCACTGGATAAGTGAAGGAGAGAGGTTTTTCTTATAGTAAATTTGAAGAATCCAGTGGTATTTTTTAATAATCCACCTATTAAATTAAAAAATCCAGTATATAATACTATAATCAAAACTTAAAAATACCATGAATCCAGCCCAAGAGCGGGATCAGCTTGCTGAGTCTTTTCCCCTATAGATTGAAGAACGAAGCCCTGGTAAGCTTTTTTCCTTTACTAAGCACCTATATTAGAGTTAAGGAATGATAATTCAAATGAATGGTTAGCTCAACTTCTTGAGCAGGGTGATCGGATTTTTGAAAATCTTGAAGCCAAGGCTAATATTGATGAGGGCGGCAAAGTGAAGGGCATTAAAGCTGAGTACAAGGGAGCCCAAGATAGCGTCAAAATAAATAGAGCAAAGGAATTCCTACATTTAAACAACTATGATTTGAGTCTCCTGTTGTAGCAGGAGGATTTCAAAGGCTATTAAAAGACATGGGATTTTAAGAACGTTGTGAGAAAGTTTATAAACAATAACAAAAGCAAGAAAGCCAAGAACAGCAGTGATACCAAGTCACTGGCCTCTGAAAATCTTAACCACTCCCTCTCAAACGAGGAAATGAAGGTGAGTGAGTTCCAGACTACTGTGAGCTTAGCAAGTGAATCAATGCAAGCTCCAAGACCCTTACCTTAGCTGGTTATTAACTATGGCTCAATCATTGGCCATGAGATGTTGGTCAAGCACTTTGAAAGTTTCAAATAATCAAATTATTAATAAAAGGAACAGATCCTTCAAGATATAATGGCCCGCAACACCCAATCACTCTTTTCGTTCCTTTAGCACTTTGAGATGGCAAATGAACCCTAAGTGAACCAAGGGCTCTTCTATTTAATTACAGAGTTGATCTCAAGTAACTAAAAGCTAGACTAAGACTCCAAGGCTCGTATCTTCTTGGCTGCCCTCAGTTACTATACAGGGGAAAAATATCAGCCAGAAGAGAACTTAATATAAGAAGCAATTCTCTTACTTATAAGGTCACCCAATGCTAGACAAGCTATAGGCTTAGCCAACTTGGTCTTTATTACTGAGGCAACATGTCTAAGTAAGCAGCTTGCTATAGTCTAGAAGCTAAACGACTCTAATCCAGGCATCATTCAGCTTTTGGCTTAAACATGGCACTACTTTTCAATTGACCCTTAGGTCATCAAACTAATACCAAATTCCTTCTTTATAATGAACGTGCCTTTTATTATCTTGCTTAAGCAAGACTGTGGATTGAACCTTATAAGAGACATTCCTGTAGAGTATACAGAGTACTTTGTAAGAATATGTGCCTTATGCTCTGCCCCTAACTTAGAGTCTTTAAAAGACTACATATCTTCAACAAGGGCAACCTTCTTATAAAAGCAAGAAGTCATCGACAAAGTCTCAATGGTGCATTTTATGAAAGGCCTTGCTTTAAGACTGCAAAGCAGAGATCAATAGTGGGTAGGGAAGATTGAACAAATCAGGAAAGTATAGTAGTTGATTGTGAATGCGCAAGTCGAGAAAAATTGTATAGTTAAGCATTCACACTATTGACAACTGTCTAAACTGTGACTTCTCTGACCTTGATAGAATAATGCAATTGCCAAGGACTATGGAAGCCTTCTCTGAAAAGGCTGTTAATGACCTTCTTTAGCTATTCAAGAATGAGAACTTATAAAACCAAGTAGCATCCAGATTCAATAGCAGGTCTCCAGAGGAACTCTTAAGAGTAAGTGCCGAATTAGAAACTTTGGAGTAAAATTTAGGCTTCAAATTCTACTGCTCTCAGGTCTTATGTTTAAACTATATCTGTGACAACCTTAACAGCAATCACTTCATTCATTTTGGTATTGGCAATGGGAAGACCCTAATATGCATTGCTTTAGCAATCCTTATTGCTCTTAAAACTTAAAGATCAGTCTTTATACTCAGCAAGAATGAGCACTTAGTGCAAAGAGACTTCAAACGATACTAGAGAGTCATTAAAGCAATGTAGCTTAATTGCAATCTAAACTTCTTTGCCAAAGATACTGGCATCTATTTCTACACTTAGCCCTAATTAAAGAAGATGCAAAAGAACAGCAAGGCTGTTAGTGTATGGTAGCAAAGCTACGTATTAGTGGACGAGTACGACTGGATTATGTTTGATGGCTCTGTTGATACCATAATCAACTCTCTTGAGTACTTTCAGCAAGCTCATAAAGTGATAGGATTTTCTGGAAGCAATCTCTCTTTTACTGAAGAGAACTGTTTAAAGCTAGCTTTTCAAGCTACACCTGTAGTATTTCCCACTCTTGATAAACTCTAGGGAAATAAAAAGACTCAATACCCGGATGTGTTTGTGAGCACTAATTAGAGTGATTACTTGGCTAAGATCAAAGAAATTATAATAGAGCAGCTAAGCCACTCCCCAGTTCTAATAGTGGCTTCAACTAACTATAATGCAATAGAGATAGGCCTTTTGAGATCGGGCTACGACTTCACAAGTTTAAGCAGAGGGCAAGCCGCCAATATCGAATCCATGATTGAAGGCAGATACTTAATGAAGAATGCGAAAAAGGAATATGGAATATACTTGCTGAAAGAAGCTCATTGAAGAGGGACTGACATTCAGACGAATGATGAAATCAACTAGAACGGAGGTTCTTACCTCATCATCGCAGATGTCTTCTCTAAAAGGTATGAAGAGCAGATTATAGGAAGAATTGGAAGACTTAATACTAAGGGCAGATGGCAAAGAGTTTTGTATAGACTCAACTCCAAAGATAGTGCTGAGTAGCTTCTTTACGTAGAGTAGAATGAGATCGACCTTATATTAGACAAAAAGTTCAATGAAGTATAATTTAATTTGTAAGACAAATAAGAAGCTATTGATATGGATATTATTGATCAAGCAAAGGAGCCCGAAGTTCCTTCTGAATATATTATAGCCATCGATCATTAAGTTGCAGTTGTAAAGGCTATAGTGGAGAAGATAGTCGAAAAAGTAGAAAGTTCTTTTATAGGAGCCAAAAAGGATATCGAGGAAGCAAAGAAGGCCTCTGAAGAGGAAATGAAAACTGAAGCTGTGGCTGAAGAGCCAGACACTCAAAGTAAATTAGGGTTCTATTAACCTTCTATCATAGAATTCATTGTAGAGAAGATGAGCCAGAACCCTGTGCTCTAAGACAAGCCTATTAGTGAAGTTGAGAAGATCTTCAAAAACGGCGTGAGGCGCCAATATGAGGAGATCACTTAAGAGCCAGGCAGAGAAAGATCGAAGAGCAAGGAAGGAAAGAAATAGACTAATAAGAGAAGTAGGAAGGCTTATGAGAAGGCAGAGCAGATTAAGGACTTAGTTGAAAAGTGAGTTATACTTGTAAGGAGGAGTTGCAGAGACAAGTCTTTTAGTGAAACTTACAAGGAGCATGAAGAGGTCGAAGAAAGTATGGAAGCCTGGTTGAAGAAGGCTTCAAATTAAAAGAGAAACTTGAAAAGTGATATAGATCATAGGAACCCCTAAAGAGAGGGGTTAAAAAGAAGATGATTTTAAAGCTTAATTTCTAAAAGAATTCACCATATTCTAACTCTTTCTATTAGTAGTGTTCAGAGAATGGATGAGAATAGAGACCAGCAGAAGTCAAAGGCTGAAGTTCTGCACCTGCCCTTCCAGATTCTGAGAGCCGAAGTCTTGCATAACTTGCTCCTTCATTTTGCGTAAGTCAAGTACTTCACTTTCCAAGTTATCATGCTCTTGCTTCAGCCTCTTAGTTTCTTATAGAAAGAGCTGCCTGTCTGACTTCAAGGCTGTCTCATAATCTTTCACCTCTTCAATTTCATCTCTTGTTCTCTTTCTTTTAGATGAGTCCTTCATGAGATTCACAGCTTTGCCTCTCTCGGCTACAAAGGAAATGTAAAGAGAGTAAACTTACTGCTGAAGCTGAGGCATCTAGAGAGTGCGTCAACAAATTCAGGTCTCATTTCAATGACTAGGTCTCTGCTTTGCTCAAGCCTTTCTTTCCGTTAAAGCATTGCATCGTGAATCATTTTGGTGACACCGTCGGTGTCTAAGGTATAGAGCAAATCACAGATCCATTGCCTGTCTAAGTGGACCCAGTCTCGCTCATCAGGGAGAAAGTTGAGTAGTCTGGGGATGTCGCTCGCATAATCGAGGAAGTCCTGGACTGTAAGTCCCTCTATGTGAGGCACTGGGGACAATTTGACGTCTTCTCTTCTGATGTACTATGAAGACGGTTACAATTAAGGAGAGATGCTTACCTCCTTCTTTGCTCTTATGATGGACTTGAAGAAGTAAATGTTGGTTGAATCAGGCTTGGGTAAGAAGGCCCGACAATCCTGGGTGAGAAAGTTGTAGAGCTCTTTCTTGCTTTTGCATCTAGGCTAGTTCTTAAACATTGATGCCAGTAAGTTACGCTTGGTTCATTAAATTCTAATAGGAGGTGCCATCAGCCGTTTTAAATATCCAAATATTGGCTCATGAAGACAGCACTGTTACTATAATGAGATAGTCATTTTCACTATTATGAAATGCCTTCAGCATGATCCGATTTCCGCATGCGGATTTCCTATCAGCACCAAAGTAATTCATTATTAGGAAATTAAGCACTTAACTTATGGAATCAAGTTCTTAAAAGAGATAGTCTAAGCTGGTTGAATTTTTCCAATAAGAGGAAGAAGATAAAAGCTCTAGTAGTTCAGATAGTGAGCGAAGCTCAAGTAGTGAAGCAGATGATGAAAGCAATACTGCAGATTACATAACAACCAATATGTTATACTAAAGGAACATTACAGTTGCTGATGTTGAGATAGAGACTGTAAGTAAAAGAGAGATGCTTAACTACTACTATGATCTGGAATATTCATTAGAATCTTTGAATTTCGAAGGCTTTATTATTGATCCTAAGGAAACCTATAGAGTAAGTAAACTAGGAGGATTTAAGGAATCGTTACTAGATGGCTACTAAATATAGACTCTTGGCCAGATCACACTTGAGATCTACACTGACTTTACCTAATCAGAATTAGAACCTTAAGGTATGCTCGAAAGAGCCCCTTTATGATATGAAGGAATTAGAATAGAAGGTATTAGAGAACCATAAAATGAAAGACTTACTTCCAGTCTTTGGATAGCATACTTAGCTTTAAGCTATAGTGCCTCGAAGATAACTCAAGATCATGAGGAAAGAAAAGGAGCAGCAGCAAAAAGAGCTAAAGCTGGCTCAGGAATCTCATAGACTAAGGATGTCTGAAAAGCTAAACTGCTAGCAGATTATGAAGAGGCTTGGCATTTCATACTATAAGTTAAGAAGGTACCTTAACAATCCGTTGTAAAGAGCGAACTTTTGGAATCTTAAGTAAGTTAATAGAGGCAAGTATAAGAAGCTGCACAGCAGAGCTCGCACTCATATAGTGAATATGCTTACTTATGATTAAGTGCCTATCTAAATATCAGATATACAGAAAAGCTTAGTGTCAAAGATCTAGCTTCACTGTTCTAAGTAGATGATTCGAAGGTTCCTTAAGAATGAACTAATGATGACATACAAGTAAGTTAAGTAGGTAACGAACCTTCATAATAATAACAGTAGTAAGCTTCAACGCTAGTATGCAGCCTAACAATTCATACTCTTTCTAAGTGAAGGCAAGAGAATTATTAATATTGATGAATCAGTATTGCACTAGACTGATGAGAGAAGAAGAGGCTGGACAGCTCCTTATGTTAAGAATAGAGTTACAAAATCTTAGAGGCTTAGTCAAATGAACTTGATTATTGGAGTGTCAAGTACTGGAGAGTTTTTCTATACTGTGAATAGGGGAAGAACTAATCAATACTCATTTATGTACTTCTTGTGCAAGCTTGCACTTACATTAGATGATATAGATTTGGAGTGGAGGAAGAATACTGTTATCATGATTGATAACGCTCCCTATCACAGATCTTATGAAGTAATGGCAAAGTATGACAATCTCAAATTACTGCTCATGTTTCTTGGGCCTTATCATTACAGGTTAGCTCCTGCAGAGCTTATGTACTCTTGGATTAAGAACAGAGACTTGAATCCTTTGAATACTAGAGCCTAATCAAAGTAAGTTATGATAAGTTAACCCTTATAGAGGTTATTGGGCCGCCTTTATGAAAGAGCTTGGAATGAATATAAGTAGGATTAATCAAAATCTTGTTAGGAGATGCTACTATCATGTCTTAACTGCTGCTTTGGAATCTATCTCACTTAAAGACTTGTGAGGATCAAAGTAAATTTATACTTAAGTATAAGAGAAGGTATTTATAAGTAAAAAATTTAAAGAAAATTCAAAATAACTTTAAGCTTTTTATAATAGAAACTTTATTTTTAATTATATCCCATATATTTCTTAACAATTTTTGATTCATTACAGTTAAAGTTTCTAAAGTTTTCTTATTCATTCAAGATATTTAAATCATAATCATAAATTCCTATTTATTTAAATTTAAATAGCATTAATTAACAATATATTATCAAAGTGATTAAAGAATAAGTTATATAAGAATTTTTTATAAGTTTCTTGAAATCAGCTTCAATTAAATTAATTTCAATTATAATTTTCATATGCTATATTTAAATATGCTTACTAATTTAAAAATACATCAAATTAACTTAGATTTAAATTTATATTTAAATAAATTCAATAAATTATTATTAATAGCTACTTAAAACGAATTTGCTTAAAATATTGTTAGATAGTAATAAAATATTAATAAATAAATGAAAAATATTATCTTATTTTAACTTATAAATAAATTTATTATCTCAAAGATCATGAACTAATATTGCTGAATGATAAACATAAAAGTAATTATCAAATCATAAGCTATGAATCTAATGTTTACGAATATTCAACATTTATATAAATTTACAAGTAAATAATGTATTTATAATGATAAAATTAAAGTTTGTAAATCTTAAAAATTTAAGATAATTTTTAAAAAATTAAAAATTAAGATTTAATTTAAATTAAATTAAATTTAAATAGGAAATAAAAGTATTCCTATATTGCCCTTACTGGTTCTAGAAATGAACCCTAACTTGCCATAATTTAAAAAATAAGTTTTAAAATAAATAAACTTATTTATATTAGAGTCCTATTGGAATAGGAAAATAGGAAATTAACTTACTATAAGAAATAGTAAGTTAATTAAAATTAAAATATAAAGTTAAATCAAATCAAGAATAAATAATTTTATTTTACTAAGCATTGCCTTTTACAAGCAAAATTCTCAACCAAAATTTTTAATTCAAGATTCAAATAATTTATTAATAAAAATCAAAAAAAATTATCAATCAAACCTAAAATGATTATTATCAATAATACCTGTGCAGTGTCTTTGTATCGTAGTTATATTCCCCTTAGAACTTGGTTGTGCCGACCCGAGGCTTGTGTACATTGTTATCTCAGAGTTTGCTATCCCAGCTTCAGTAAGGCTGGCTTTAACCCCCAGACCTTTGTGATAGTGTAACGCGTAGACTAATCGTACCCCCCTCGAGGGAACACGTTGCTTTATGCAGCTCGCCTGGCCAGCGGGTAGTGTTCTACTAGGGACCAAGCATCTTTGGATCCAGTTTTTTCGTTTAGTTCTTTTTTTAATTTTTTAATCTTATTTAGGTATTATTAGTGATGAATTGGAAATCAAAATGCTTCAATCTTGTTTGGAATTGTAAATGCAAGATATAAATTGAAAATATCGGCAAATAAATTGAATTGCAATTCAAGAATCAAGTTATAAATTTAACAAATATTTGTTTTCTCAATCTCAAATTTGACAATAAAATCTCAAATCAATTTGATTCTAAATTCAAAGAAAATACAAATTTATGATAGAATTAAACTGAATTCAAAGAAATTGAAAGCTATAAATTTAAGATTATCTATAAAATATTAAAAAGAATTAAGGTAAGTATTTAATGATTTTATATATAAAAAATACAATTTTTATAGTTATTTGATTACTTTAGCATTTATTATTTATAGATAGTTATAAATATTAGATAAAAGGCAAAAATATCTTATTTTAAATAAATCATAGTAAATATATTAAATTTTATTAATTTCTCAGAATAATTAAAATAAATATGAATAATAATAAATATAAAGTAATTTTATGTATTTTAAAATATCTATATATAACAAACTTTCATCAAATTTTCTGAGATTATAAAAATATATCAATTAACTATTACTTTTAAATTTATAATAAGATCATATATTTTAATTAAATTTAATTTATCTCAATAAATAAAAGTATATTATACTGTATTTTAATTTATAAAATTTTATATAACTTTTGCTTAAAATTTCTTTTATTGATATAGTTATTTATTCTTTAAATTTTTAATCTTTCAAATAAATGTAGCTCTAATACTAAAAAAATAGTTTTATAAGCCTTATTTAAGAAATTAATCGTTTTAAATTAAAAAAATTAAATTTATAAATATTGAATGATATAAATACACTTTTTATTTGAAAATTATGAGAGAAAAAATTTTAATTATGGTTTGGAATTTTTATATACAAAATATTAATTTATATTTCTATTTATTTTACTTATATTTGAGATTCAATCTTAAAATTTGAGAATTGCAAAAGGAAATATAGTCGGGATATTTGAATCGGAACTGTGTCAAATCTCAAATATTTAGAATTGAGTAGTTCACATTTTAGATTAATAGTAAATTATCATGTGATCAATTTGTGAATATCATGAGATGCAATCTGAAATTTCCGCGATCAATTTGTTTCCAATTGTTAAATATGTTAAGATTGATTTCATAATTTCATCAAATTGCTAATAAATTAATAAATAAAAATAAAAAAAGGCATTTTATATAAAAATTGATATTAGAATGATAAAAAATGAGGATTTAGGTTAAACTTAAAGATTATTTTATTTTATTAAGTTTAAATGCAAATTTTTATCTATAATTATCAATAAATTAAAAATTTTATTTTATAAATAAAAAAATATGAATAAAAATTATTTGATAGTAAAATATAGAAATTTGAAAAATATAAATTATTTTTTTGCCATTAAGTATACTTGAATTGATTTTTTTAATTATTTATATATAAATGTATCATGTTTTAAATACATTGAGATTGATTTGTAAAGTGTATTGATAGTGGATTGTTAAATTTATGTGTTTAAATCGATTAAATTTTAGCTGAATTAAAATAAGCTTAACAATAAATGCTTATAGCCCTTCAAAACCCCAAAACCCCTGCTCGATTAAACTTGGGATTTTATTGCACTGGTTTGGAAATAATGACCGCAGGCAAAAGAGACATGAAGTCTACGCTTTTGCAGGAATTGAGAGCTAAAGCAAGTGTACATGAACGAGACTATGGTCCTTTGAATTCCACCACAGTAGTTAAGTTTTAAAATTTAATAGTATTAATAATTTAATTAAAATTTGAATTAAGGAAAAGAGGGAGGTTCAAAACGAGTGCCCCATGAACCTTGCAAATGACGCAACTCAGCTCACAGATGTCAAAAGTAGGGTAAGGACCACATATTCTACATCTACGCACTGTGCTCTATCCAATGGTAAAGTATGGGACCGAAATAAAATTCGAACTTTTTTCCCATATTACTGATCATTGGAAACTGCACTTTGAAGGCCCTATAATAAGTTAAATTGTGAAGTTTGGAATTTCGCTATTTATCGATATTAAATCATCACTATAACAAATTATAAATCTATCACGCATATATGTATTGGGGTTTTGGGGTTTTATGCGTGATAGATTTATAAGTTGGTATAGTGATGATTTAATATCGATAAATAGCGAAATTCCAAACTTCAAAATTTAACTTATTATAGGGCCTTCAAAGTGCATTTTCCAATGATCAGCAATTTGGGAAAAAAGTTCGAATTTTATTTCGGTCCCATACTTTACCATTGGATAGAGCACAGTGCGTAGATGAAGAATATGTGGTCCTTTCCCTACTTTTGACATCTGTGAGCTGAGTTGCGTCATTTGCAAGGTTCATGGGGCTCTCGTTTTGAACCTCCTTCTTTTCCTTAATTCAAATTTTAATTAAATTATTAATACTATTAAATTTTAAAACTTAACTACTATGGTGGAATTCAAAGGACCATAGTCTCGTATGTGCACTTGCTTTAGCTCTCAATTCCTGCAAAAGCGTAGACTTCATGTCTCTCTTGCCTGCCGTCATTATTTCCAACCAGTGCAATAAAATCCCAAGTTTAATCGAGCAGGGGTTTTGGGGTTTTGAAGGGCTATAAGCATTTATTGTTAAGCTTATTTTAATTCAGCTAAAATTTAATCGATTTAAACACATAAATTTAACAATCCACTATCAATACACTTTACAAATCAATCTCAATGTATTTAAAACATGATACATTTATATATAAATAATTAAAAAAATCAATTCAAGTATACTTAATGGCAAAAAAATAATTTATATTTTTCAAATTTCTATATTTTACTATCAAATAATTTTTATTCATATTTTTTTATTTATAAAATAAAATTTTTAATTTATTGATAATTATAGATAAAAATTTGCATTTAAACTTAATAAAATAAAATAATCTTTAAGTTTAACCTAAATCCTCATTTTTTATCATTCTAATATCAATTTTTATATAAAATGCCTTTTTTTATTTTTATTTATTAATTTATTAGCAATTTGATGAAATTATGAAATCAATCTTAACATATTTAACAATTGGAAACAAATTGATCGCGGAAATTTCAGATTGCATCTCATGATATTCACAAATTGATCACATGATAATTACTTTCAATCTAAAATGTGAACTACTCAATTCTAAATATTTGAGATATGACACAGTTCCAATTCAAATATCCCGACTAAATTTCCTTTTGCAATTCTCAAATTTGAAGATTGAATCTCAAATAAGACAAATATCTATAAATATAAATTAAATTTTTTATATATAAAATTCAAAATAAAATTAAAATTTTTTCTCTCATAATTTCAAATAAAAAGTGTATTTATATCATTCAATATTTATAAATTTAATTTTTTTAATTTAAAACGATTAATTTCTTAAATAAGGCTTATAAAACTATTTTTTTAGTATTAGAGCTACATTTATTTGAAAGATTAAAAATTTAAAGAATAAATAACTATATCAATAAAAGAAATTTTAAGCAAAAGTTATATAAAATTTTATAAATTAAAATACAGTATAATATACTTTTATTTATTGAGATAAATTAAATTTAATTAAAATATATGATCTTATTATAAATTTAAAAGTAATAGTTAATTGATATATTTTTATAATCTCAGAAAATTTGATGAAAGTTTGTTATATATAGATATTTTAAAATACATAAAATTACTTTATATTTATTATTATTCATATTTATTTTAATTATTCTGAGAAATTAATAAAATTTAATATATTTACTTTGATTTATTTAAAATAAGATATTTTTGCCTTTTATCTAATATTTATAACTATCTATAAATAATAAATGCTAAAGTAATCAAATAACTATAAAAATTGTATTTTTTATATATAAAATCATTAAATACTTACCTTAATTCTTTTTAATATTTTATAGATAATCTTAAATTTATAGCTTTCAATTTCTTTGAATTCAGTTTAATTCTATCATAAATTTGTATTTTCTTTGAATTTAGAATCAAATTGATTTGAGATTTTATTGTCAAATTTGAGATTGAGAAAACAAATATTTGTTAAATTTATAACTTGATTCTTGAATTGCAATTCAATTTATTTGCCGATATTTTCAATTTATATCTTGCATTTACAATTCCAAACAAGATTGAAGCATTTTGATTTCCAATTCATCACTAATAATACCTAAATAAGATTAAAAAATTAAAAAAAGAACTAAACGAAAAAACTGGATCCAAAGATGCTTGGTCCCTAGTAGAACACTACCCGCTGGCCAGGCGAGCTGCATAAAGCAACGTGTTCCCTCGAGGGGGGTACGATTAGTCTACGCGTTAACACTATCGCAAAGGTCTGGGGGTTAAAGCCAGCCTTACTGAAGCTGGGATAGCAAACTCTGAGTTGCCAATGTACCACATGCCTCGGGTCGGCACAACCAAGTTCTGAGGGGAATATAACTACGATACAAAGACACTGCACAGGTATTATTGATAATAATCATTTTAGGTTTGATTGATAATTTTTTTTGATTTTTATTAATAAATTATTTGAAATCTTGAATTAAAAATTTTGGTTGAGAATTTTGCTTGTAAAAGGCAATGCTTAGTAAAATAAAATTATTTATTCTTGATTTGATTTAACTTTATATTTTAATTTTAATTAACTTACTATTTCTTATAGTAAGTTAATTTCCTATTTTCCTATTCCAATAGGACTCTAATATAAATAAGTTTATTTATTTTAAAACTTATTTTTTAAATTATGGCAAGTTAGGGTTCATTTCTAGAACCAGTAAGGGCAATATAGGAATACTTTTATTTCCTATTTAAATTTAATTTAATTTAAATTAAATCTTAATTTTTAATTTTTTAAAAATTATCTTAAATTTTTAAGATTTACAAACTTTAATTTTATCATTATAAATACATTATTTACTTGTAAATTTATATAAATGTTGAATATTCGTAAACATTAGATTCATAGCTTATGATTTGATAATTACTTTTATGTTTATCATTCAGCAATATTAGTTCATGATCTTAGAGATAATAATTTTATTTATAAGTATAAATTAGATAATATTTTTCATTTATTTATTGATATTTTATTACTATCTA